>JADDOH010000758.1:0-71766 GCA_016648135.1 Agrypnia vestita | reverse complement strand
AATCAATAAAATCTTTGAAGGCGGTTTGGACTGCCCCATCGGAGTTGAATTTTGTCCTTTGCAAGAAGTTATCCAAATTTCGAAAAAAATGGTAATCTGGTGGGGCAAGGTCCGGAGAGTACGGTGGATGTCTTAGACATTCCAATTGAAGCTCCTCTAATTTGGTAGCCGTCTGTTGTGCAGTGTGTGGTCTAGCGTTATCATGAAGCAGCAGTGGCCTAGAGCGATTAACCAGCCTCGGTTGTTTAGCAGCTAGCTTTTCCATCCTGGTTTGCAGTTGCTGACAATAGACATCTGCCGTAATCGTCTGGCCAGATTTAAGAAAGCTGTAGTGAACGACACCAGCACTAGTCCACCAAACGCTCACAAGTAACTTTTTTGGAGTCAATTTTCGCTTGGGGCATGGTTTGGCCGGTTCGGCAGGGTCCAGCCATTGCGATGAGCACTTCCGATTATCGTACAGGATCCACTTTTCATCACAGGTAATGATTCGATTTAAAATCCCTTCATTATTGTGCCGGTTGAGTAATGCAACGCAGCAGTCAACGCGCGTGTGTTGATTTGCTTCACTCAATTCGTGAGGTACCCACCTTTCAAGCTTTTTCACCTTACCAATTTGCTTCAAGTGGATTAAAACAGTTTTATCACTAATACCGCAGCCTGCAGCTAACTCGGATGTGGTTTGCGATGGATCCGCTTCCACAATAGCCTTTAATTCTTCATTATCAACTTTGGTCTCCGGCCGTCCACGGGGCTTGTTCTGCAGGTCGAAATTTCCAGAACGAAAACGTTGGAACCAAAAACGCACTGTGTTTTCTTTTGCGGCACCGTCGCCATACACATCATTAATCCTTCGAGCAGTTTCTGCAGCACTGGTGCCACGATGGAACTCGTACTCGTAAATAACGCGATATTTCAAGTTTTTCATTTTGTAAACTGAGTGACGCAAAGAAAAAAAACAATTGAGGAAAAAACAAATGAATTATAATTTTCAAAACACAAATACATGAGTAAATAGCTGTATAAATTTGGATTTGGAATTCCTAACCAAAGAGAAGATATTTGAGATCAAATTTGCCAGTACGGCAAAACGCCAATTTCATATGTAAGGACCTAATATTAAATATGTTAAATTGTATCTGAATAGAACCTCATAATAAAAAATAAAAAATTGTTTCACAATACATTGTACATCTAGAACGGAGTAGAATACACGAAAATGTATCAGAAACTTTGAGAAAAAACATATCTTACAAGAGAGTTAGTTCAAGTTGGTTTAGCGATGTGAGACCATAGAAAGTGAATGAGCGGTAAACTTACCTATCTCACTAGGATCGCTAAATCGGGGACTTCGTATAAACTACAAATAAGCGAAACGGACAAATAGACAAGCAAACTAACTGTTCGATTAAAGTGTTAAGCAGACGGGTGACATATTCTAGTGCGAACTACGAAATTTGTTTGAAATTTATATCTGGTGATTTGCGTTTATTAGAAGTTAAAATTTGATAATATTTTTCCATGGATGTACTTAACGTCATCATTATCTTCATCAGCTATTTTTGTTTCCACTCCTGGATGAAGACCTCCCCAGTTTTAGCTCAATTATCTCTGTCCATCGTTATTCGCTGACACGTATGTACTTAACAATTTTGCTGCTTTGTTAATCCTGCTTGAGTTAAAAATGGATGTCGCCTGCCCACTGCCCTTTTATTTTCAGTTATGTTGAAAAGTATTTTTTTCCTTTATTTTAAGTGTGTTTAATCGTATCCAATTTTATGATACACTAAAAACATACATATTTATTGGCTTTTTGACAACTGAAAATATATTACAATTCATAAATAGTAATTTATTTTGATTAAGCAACATTGTCTCGCGAATAAAAAAAAATCGTACAAATTTATGTACATGTACATTTTTATAAGATTTTATAATTTATTATACAAATTTTCATATCGTCAGATAACAAAAATATAATTTAATTTTCTTATTGTATATTTTACAGAGTATTGGCAACATACTGAAAGAATATATCGGGTCGGGTCCCCCCGACGTCGGCGATCATCTGAAAGAAAGTTTCCCTGTCCAGGGCAGTGCGGAACAGCTCTTCCACGCTTCTTATCCCGGTCCACTCACGGATGTTTCGAAGCCAGGAATGCCTCCTCCTTCCAACCCCTCTGCGACCCTCAATCTTCACCTTCGTGACGAGCTGAAGGATGAAGTACTTTTCGCCTCTCATTATATGATACCAAAGTATGAAATTTTACGGAGCTTTACTATGTTGAGTAACTGTCTGTTTGTATTTGTTCTACGTAAAACTTCAACATTACTAGTCATGTCAGTCCAAGATATCCTTAACATTTTACGATGGATGTATCCACATTTCAAACGCCTCTAGGCGATTTAAAGTAGTCACCTTCAGCGTCCATGCTTCAACACCGTAAAGTAGAACTGACCATACACAGCATTTGATTAACCTCAAGATGATGGTCTGCAGGAAGTAAAATATGGGTTATATAATATCAAAGAGAATGTAGAAAGGAAATATCAAAGAGGCAATCGAAATATATAAGCACCCGGTAAATATTAATAGGGATGATGGTCTCAAGATAAAAAACTCGTGGTATCCGGCGTTGCACGATCAAATAAATCGACGACTCCGCACAGTCCGACATCCGACAGTAGATAAAACAGTGACATAACGCTACAGAAATTCTTGACAACACCTGTCTCCGACACGTAAGCACAACACACTTCATCAAGACGTGCACACCTTGCCTTCGACACGGTACTGCAATCCAGTACTTAACCTAACACAAACTTTGACGCACCCTGAGTTCGGTACGGTATTGCAAGGAAATACTTAACCTACACTTCAACACACACTCATCACATCAGCCCTGATGATGGACCCTACAATGGGATCCGAAACGTCGGCCAGAGTGGTCATATGTACACGGCAGAATATCCCAGAAAACGATACATAGAAGATAAAATATGGATTTCACAAAAAAAGGAAAAAAAGAAATTTGGCTACTATTCGATTCGAACTACTTATCCGACGAACGATACATTGATCGGACAATTGAATTTGTACCTTTTTATGGATAATCTTTTATATGTTAGTCATTTCTATTTCTCCTTTGAAATTCTTTATTAAAATCAAAATATCTAGAGAAACTAAAAGGAGATACAGACTTATTTAAAATATTTTTTTTATTTGAACATGGAATGAAATAAAAGGTGAATCGTACAAATACCATTGCTCCATTTACAATATTCTTTTTGATCCTTAAGGGATACGGATATTTATAAAACAGAATAGTCATTTTGGATAACGTTAAATATCCTTTTGAGAAAACATAATACCGAAATCCGTCTATCTTTGTTTATATAAAATATCTTTAGACAAGACAAATTGTGTATTTATCTGTTTCTTTTGAAACAAAAAAATATGTATAGTTGTTGTTGCATAAGTGAACATAATATAATGATTCTAAAGTCTCATCCCATTAATAATAATTTCGTTATCTGAACGTGTGTCTGTATGTATTGAAATGTCCAAAACTTATTTCTTATGTTTTTTTTCTTATTCTTTAAAAATTTAACATTAACAGAATATTAATTCTAAATGAGTACTAACTAAAGACGTTTGCAGTATTTTTATGGCATGTTTAGCTACGTACGGTATATATAGCAATCGTCATGCATAATCCCGCTGAGAGGCAACCAGCGACAGGCAGACCATCGAACATGTGGTCAACCAATGCCCGCTCTATCCTTTCCTAGATGAGGTTCACAGGGGACTCCTGAAGCCTTAAACTGGCTCACAAAGTAAGATGTCGCCATCTGATCCCCCACCACACGAAAGAGGAAGAAGAACTATTTTTATGGAGTTTACGATGACAAAGCCTTTAATGACACTCAAAATAAATCCTTGCATATTCAGCGCATTATTATTCATGGTATGCTCATGTCCGAGGATATTGTCCAATGGGGAAGATCTAGAGGACGTTACTAGAGAGATCATATGGAGAGAGCTTGTTCTGAGAGAGTAGTGAGCGTAGCAGCGAACAAGCTGCCGTCAGGTACCAGACTCCCAGGAAGACGGCACAAAAGATGGCGAGATAGCTGGACATCTGTATCTCAGGAACAGGCTCCGAGCAATGACAGGACGCAGTCCTAGATGAAGCAGAAGAAAAAAAAGATATCCATATGTGGAATAAATGTCAATTTCTCGTCAAACATCACACCTACATCTCTTACGATTTTAATTTTAAAAAATTATAGAAGTCTCACAAAGACGAAGCTATGAATATGAGAAACGTACGTGGAAGTCTTTCTGTAAGATGGCCCAGAGCCCATAACCCGTGTGAGCTGGCTTAAGTGATCACTCTACACAATGCAACCAACTTTTTCACCAACTCCCATCATAAGAACATCCATACATTATCAAATTTCGAAAGTTTTGTATACCTATTCTCAAATATAAGAATCTTCTGTTAATTTATGCAAGAGATATCTGTAGTATTTGTAACTATAGTATACATAGATTTTCGAAGCTGGTAATGCTATATGTGATTGAATTGTTCACACGTAAATAGTCACCATGTAGATAAGTTTCCGTTCCATTTAACAATGGAAAGTTATTTAAAAACAGTTTGTTCGGAAGCATTTCACTACCATTGTTCGCCCGAAGCTCGCTGCAATTCTCTTTGAACAAGTTGTTCTATAACTTGTGGGTATATCCGTTTTTATTGTACGTGTCCGTTTTGTTTTAACACACGACAACAATGAACAAACGTTAGTCTACGTCACAAAACTCATTAAATCATAATTTTTATGAAAAATCGTAAAAAAATAATTGAGATTAATGTGCTCTGTAGATGGAATCATAATAATTCATTTTCCTTTTTAATGAAGTCACGTTTTATTTATGAAGGTACTATTTCTTTGTAATATACTGGCTAACAACCAAAACTCTCTCTGAAAAAAGTTACACATATTTATGTATTTTAATTTTCATTAAACTAAGCATTGTACTATGCAAACGTTGAGTAATATTATCACCACTATAGATAGTATCGAGAGATTTTGGATATATTTTTTTACAGAAATAATAAATAATTATTTGAAAAAAATGTTTGTCTCAAAACTGAAGTATATACAATATACGTTTGGTTAAGAGGAAATTCAATTTCTTCAGTATGAGGTGTCATTTTTTGAATATTTTTATATTAATGACTGTGAAATTTTCTTAGAAAAAAGTCACTTAGCACGAATTAAACTCAACAATCTCCTTTAAATTAGATTATTTCACAATAAATCACTGGTATATGAACACTTCATTATCTCTGGGAACACTTTTTTTAACATTAGTTAATGCATTCACGCCTAATTCTCGCAAGTAATAATTATCACATTTTTTATTTCGCCACTTAAGTAAGAACTCGCTCGATTGCTTTGATAGTATCTATTGCTCCAGAATTCACGATTAGGCACACGTGGCCGTCGCCTCGCGACTCACTTCGCACCGAACGAACTGTCAAAACAAACTCCTCTTGAGTGGCACGGTGCTACTTTATATTACGATCACGTTCGTTGTAAATGTCCTAGATTATTTTATTCCTTTCTAGTGATTAGGATAAAAATTTCCGTCACTTATAGCTTGTTCCAGACGTCTCCCGATAATACGAGTGTGGTAGATGGTGCTAGAGGCTTCCATGTTATTGTCGTCATTGACACATTTCAAAGAGATTCTGTACGTAATCTCTTTTGCCATTTCGTAACTATACATTGCAAACAATACATAATATCAACTAGTTTCGGTTATTCCCTAACTTTTGCAGGACTCAACAGTATAATACAAAAGGTTTACTTTATACGGTCATGTCCTGAAGATGGTTGGGTCCGACCGAAACTAGTTGACATGGATTATTATATCAATATAGTGGCTTAAAACCTAATATATAATTTTATTTAAATTATCATATCAAGTCATAAAGTATTGAAAATGTACTAATTAACAAAATTATTTAGTTTGATCATTTAAAAAAAAATCGTATTTAATATATGTGGAATGTGATATATTTTCATACAAAAATTTGATACAGAGCGCAAGAGAAGATATGAGAAAATAATGTAAATTTCGCCCATATTTCCAGACAATCGCATTTCTAATATTTTAAAATTAGTTTGAGACTTTGTATTTTGGTCCTTTTAAAGAGAAAATGAAATAAAAGGAGGACCCTCGTCAAAAGGAAGTAAGTCAAGCGATCTTCGTTCATTAATCACAAACATATGTTTGTGATAGTTATCCCTTTTGGTAAAATTTCTTAATAATTCAGACGCTTTCTTTTTTGAAAGAAAGATTTTGATAGAAATACTACATAATAAATGAATCATTCATATCAAAAGCTTTATATTATTATTTCGTATGGTATAAAATAAAATCATTTAGTTTTATATTTTCTTTGGTTAAGATTGCTTAATTTGTTTGTTCTGTTAAAGAAAAATATAAATTTGATATAGAGAAAATGGAAAAATAAACGATCGTATATTTGGAAAAAATTGACAAACATCAAAATTGTATTTCTCGTTAAATCATATTATACGGTTAACCATTAATAATAGCGACTCAAATATAAATGGCTTTAATTCAATTAAATTCAATGTGTATTTGGATTCAACATTGACATAACAAACATAGATTAAAATCGTAAATGTTATAAATGTTTGAATAAATATTTTAGTTTTCTCGTATTTTTGTACAATCAATTATCATTGAACGGTAGATATTTATATAAAATATTATTTCATTTGCCGATAAGCGTTTATTGGAAAAAAGACATTTAATTGCTCGATACATACACACGAAATACATATAAATATAGGATAACACGTAGCAAGCCTCTCTACCACTACCTATCTAGCTTGATATATATAGAAGTACCTGTTCTGAGTAAGATGGCCTTTTTTTATCATTTTACCACCTTAGATCGATATGTAAAATTTATTTTGAAAAAAAAGTACGTACGGTACAAATCAAGAGTAAAAAATATTTAACAATATAAAAGTATCGTGCAAAAAAAAAAGTATTACATTTCTTATTTAAACAGCTCTTTTATATAAATCCACATAAGAAGTGACAAGCTGAAATAAAATCAAAAAATAATAAATAGGAATGCAAAGAAGAAATAAGGAAGAACGTAATTTGGTAAAAAATATACATAAAATAAAATCGTAAAAAATAACAAGCAGCACTAAAATATCAATAAAATATTATAGAATAAATAAAATAAAACGAGTAAAATAATTTTTTGTATTTCTCGGGCACTTACAATGTAACAATTTCTTTCAAACATTTTTAAAGAGTATAAATTTACAATGTACAATTTGTAACTTATTAATTTAGTTCTTCTTTTAGCCACATTTTTTTAGCAATGTTTTATGTAACAAATTGTACAATGTAAATTTAAACTCTTCTCTTAAATAATGTCTGAGTAAAAAAATCTCAGTACAGAGTAATGATCTATAAATTATATTACAGTGAAATAAAATATTATAATTTAATGTCTCGATGTTGCTGGTTTATTCCAGTCTATGATTTACGCAGTGGATGTTTTATATTCGTTGTTTCAGAAACAACGATCAATAACAAACATTTGTCGGATGTAATCCCGTAAGTCCTCGCAAACAAACAACTTTACGATTTGATCTGCAGTGCCGTCACGTATACGTTTTACTCCCGGGATACCACAGGTTGTTCAGAAAACTGTAGAAATGTTCAATACGCGACGCAGTGATTTGTAGCCGGAGCTAGCCGTAATGTATTGCCATTAGGATTATTAGTTTTGTCATAGCAACAAGTTTCGAATAGTATTATTTAAAACGAATAAAATAAATCACCGATTTAGGTGACCAGAAAAAATGTGCGAATTGTAAAATCGTTCAAACGCTGTAGGGATGTAAAATTAAGAGTTGTTTAAATCTGTTTGGATCTAAATTCTACCCGCCCAGAGTAAAATTTAGGTAAAATTGATGAAAATGTTTATAACAATTAATCAATGAAGCCGGAGATATAAATATAAAAAACTAACCCATAAAAACCAAGTTTTTATTATACTCCCTTTCTTTGTAAAATATAACGACAATCAAAGACGAATTAAAACATATAACATAACACTAAACTTACAGTAATTTAATATATTTCTAAAATGATGTCAGATGTTTTGAGCTTTGATAAGACACTTTATGATTTGAAGATTAAATTCTAAAAACATTTTTCAGTCAATTTAGATTTTCGACATTCGTAGTGAAGTACCTATTATGCATACCGACGGAGTAATTCAAATTTAGAAAATATTCCGCGACGTTATCGGGCCGCTTCTGCTAGTAATCAAACTTCCAATTTGAAAAAAACATTAAAATTTCTATAAATCCGAAATTATTCTATAATTATTAATTTCTTTTAACTAAAATTTGATAAATCTTCTTGATCGTCGCCACGAGTCTGCTTGCAAAGTTTCAGCTCGATTGGATCACGGGAAAAGGATTAAAAATCGATCCAAAGTTTTTTCGTAAGATAAGCAGACAAGCAGACGCTACGAAAGAAAGGAAGTAAAAGTGATTGGTTTACTTAGTTGTAGGAACCAAGCGTCGACAATTAAAATAATGATAATAGAATTCCGCCTTCTGGATTTTTCTGTCGTGGGTCATTTTTCGTCTTAGCCAACGTTTCTGGACATATTTCAATGGCCATCTTCACGGTCGATGTTGTTCTCATCAGACCCAATTTAATTATCGGTTCAATGTGTTGTTTTTCAAACACTCGCTTGACCCGGTCCAAAATAGTGGACTTCCGCAGGGATCCCTCAAACTCAAAAGAGTCGTGCCCAAAAATGTGGACTGTGGAATCGAGCGTAAAAACATTTAATGACACGAAAGATTTAAAATAAAAAAAAACAGATCATGATAAAAATTAATACACAATTTTTTCATGTTGCTGTTTATTTATCAATAAAAACAATTATTATTTATGTACACTAACACTAAATAATTATTACAATTTTTCTACTTATCCTTATTTGTTAATACAAATTAAATCAAATGTTACATAATTGTTTGAAATTCCCAAAGAATTTGTAAGTAGTTTAACAGTTCGTTTAACATTCATCAATTTTGCTACCCTAGTTTATAAGTCCTTCTAAAGTACAATATATGTGTTTATGTCTTGAAATAATTTATGATTTGTACGCGTTGTTCGCGATGTGCATGGATTATTATCGATACAAATCACACAATATTGCAATGTTGTTTGAATGTGCATAAAAACTTGTACAGCTACATGCATTTTGGTTTATTTCCATCGAACGCAATATTTAGGTAATCTAAAAATAAATAATAAATGTTTTTTTCATATTAAATAATAGAAAAATTAAAATAAAGGAATGTATGGGCATATGTACGTAAAGCGTATGCAAATATAGATGAGGCGAATATTGAAAGATTCAGGAACAGAGAGCGTCCGCGAAAGACCTGACACGATGACAAATGATTTTATTTATTTATCTATTTACTATTATTATTTTTTTAATAATCAGAAGAGAGGAAAAAAACATTTTTTACTATATTTATATAAATTATTAATACTTATCTAAATATATCAAAAACTAAAGTTAAAAGTTTAAAGATGGTATTATTAAAAGGTTCGCTAGATTTTAATTAAGTAATTAGTAATTGTGTTTTCAAAACAGCGATATAAAAATGTTGTTGAAAATATATACAGGAATATTAAAGGAGTTGAAAAATTAAAAATATTGATTTTTAAGCATATTCTAGTGTATATGTTAAATAATTTGGAAGAATATCATATTCATTATTTATTATCAATTTATCATCAAAAATGTATTGTATAATTATATCATATGCAAAATTTTCACAAAATATTCATACTTTTTACTATAATTTCACTTAAAGACCATCTAATAGTGTCATTAATAACCTATCGACGATCTGTTTATTTCAAAATAAAAATATGTAAATGTGTCATTACCAGCTGCGACATCTATGTAAACTATCTCATCAGAAGGACTACAGATGTCTCTAGCATAGTCCCTTTAAATATATGGATGGTTTCAATTTGGAACATATATATATATATATATATATATATATATATATATATATATATATATATATATATAATATTTAAAAATTTGATAATGCGTGGATGCCTGGACCATCGTATAAAAATACTCGTTTCATACTCGTTTCTCGTATAAATTGCTAAGTTTCTGTGACTAATCCAGTAATTGTGTTCTCTGAACATATATATAAAAATATTTGACTTCAATGAATTAATTATATATTTTTTTCCAATTGATTCAACAACATTTTAGATTGACATTTAAAAAATATTGATTGTATTATTTGTATGTATCTACTTATATTACTCGATAAATTACACCTACATGACTACATTACTGACGATGGAATGGGTACATTCAAATATGACATACAATTTTTGAATTAATTATAAGACCACAAAATGAAAATCTACAGTTCAGAAATCCAATAGTTTAGAAGAACTGTTCTTTGAAAAATTCGTAAAACAATCAAAGGTTAAAATTATGACTGCAGAACATCTTTTTCACGTGAATTAAGGTTGCATGAACTTAATTAACTTTCATACATTTTTTAATCACACATTCCAGTCTCATGATAGACTGATCTCTGTATGTCAGAGAATTACAAATCAATAATTCTAATAGGTACTCTAAAAATAATAAAAATTTCTTTGAACTGGCCAACCCAACTTTTAATAAATCAAGTATAAGCGTTTTTTCATATGCCAAATTTAAGCCAGATAAGTAATGTTCACTCGTACGAAATGACGAAAAAAGTAATATCGTTATAATCATCATAAAAATATTTTTTTGAAAATCCATAAAACGGAATCGGGAAAATTTTTGAAGGGCAGTTATATTAGGTTTATCATTCCTTAAGGGAATAAATAGCAGAAGGGGCGGTTTTAGCCCGCGTTATCCCTTTCAGAAACATTTCACAGGCCCGTGAGCACTACATGCAAGCAATTTCGCCAGACCAAAAAATGGATTTTCCATAAAGTCCATTCGCCTGAATTTTCCAAACAGTTAACGAAAACCTTGAAAATTAGGGTTTGAATTTCGGCCTGTTTCTGAAACTGCGAATTATTTTTACCATGTAAAAAGAACGTTATTAATTATTAACGAAGCAAAAAAAGGTTTTCTCGTAACCCAAACGATCCCGAATATAATTACTTTTATTTAAAAAATTTTGTGAAATTTTAATTTGTTGAAAAGATTTCACGTTGGCTACATGATTTTATTTCTTTTTTAATATTATAAAGTGACTCCCATTCAAACTTTATAAATTAAGTTTTATATTAAATTTTCAATTTTTTTTAATTAAACACGGAACAACGCCTAACGTTGAACTAATTTCTTGAACCATTCTAGATATTTTCTTTGTAATTGTAAAAACTTTTGTTAACCTTGAAATGAAAGTAAACCTTGCAAATTAATAAACAATTTACCACCTTACGCCGTTTCTTCGCAAGGATAGACAGAGAGGATGGAGCGCCACACTCTTCTATTCTGAGCCTCACCCACATACATACATCTTCGCATGAGAGCTACTGCCCTCTCTTTATTCTTAATTTAACTTTCTTGTATATTTTTAATAATTTATTCCAATAATGCTTAATATGCCCAAACAATCTAATTGACTCTTTATTAATTAAGTTTATAGATAAATTCTCTTAGTAGAGAATTTGTTCTTACAATAAGTCTTATTGTTTATTGCTTGTCTACGAATTTATGTTATAATTAATATTCAAAATTGTTTAAAAAGTGATTATTAGCATTAATTTATTAGAGATCATTTCATTTGAAAAAAAAAGTGGAAATATTCTGCCGAATCTGACAAAAATGTTGCTGAAAATGGACCTTTCTTCCAAAATAGACTAAGCTGCTTTACCAACTAAAGATAGTATTGCTTAAAATACACAACATCCATTTTCTTAACGTTGACCTGAACCAATAGATCAATTAAATCAATTATTTATTTAGATATTCTTATATGATCAAACTACATTCAAACACAAATTCATGTTGCTAAAGCGTGCCAAAGATACTTGTAATTGGGATAATGGACAAAGTCTTCATTTATTATGTTTTATTATTAGAGTTTCACCCATTATTATCCTGTTTGTATTTCTAATAAATATAAAAAAATATATAAAAATCGTAATTTTTTACGACGAACGTAGACACATATATAATATCCCAATAGAAAATTAGCAACTTTTATATTGTGTCATGGAACGGCAAGCAAAAATTGGACCTTCTCCTAAGCAGTGGAATAATCATAATAATAAAGTGCAAAAATATCGGCATTTGGGTATAAATACGGAACTACACCACGGCGCGAGTAGTTAGCAAAGATGCGAACCAATGTTCCGTCATTTTGATGGCTAACGGCTAATAAATTGTAATAAGAAATTAACATGGATTCTCAACAACAGAGGAATTACAGCTATTTTGTATATTCAACACACGATGAGACAAGAAAGGACACGTATGAATAAGAAAACAGAAAAAAAGTATTTGATATAATTAAATACTTCAGTGTGGCCTAATTCAGTATGGCCTGCCTAACAGAAATTCACTGTAAAAATGCAGTCATCCAGTTTAACCTAAGAAGAATTTAAAATAGATCGCCTAAAACCATATGGTCTAAAGAAAACAAAAAAAATAGCGAAAATATTTGGCAGCGAATTAACAACGGACAGAGTGAAAGGATACTTGGGGTGACTTTCGTCTAGCAGAAGATAGAAAATAGCTGTAATTATAATATAGTCGTCAATTTAAGACTATGAGCGTATAAATCGTAATTAAAAAAGACAATAAAATCGGATAAAATAAATTGCATTCCAATAAAATCAAACATTAATTATTTTCTAAAAAAATATTTTTTTTAATAAAAGAACTATTGCGTTTTCTGCGATAATCATTTTTCACAAATATGTCAATACATTGAAAACATTAGATATTCGGTATTTATTCGATTATGAAAGATTTATCTTCATTGTAACGGTTTCAGAAATTTTCTTTTCATTTTTCAATTTGAATAGATTTTTTGAATAAGGTCAAATCTGTTGATGTTACTACAAACAGAATAAGAAAAATCCCGATAAATTTCACATTTGGACCAAAAAATAATTTTGAAACTCGTGAAAACTCGTTTTTTTTCGTGATTAAATTAGAATTCAACTGATTGTTAAATAACGTATTTGTAAAAAGAAATTGATTATTTAATTATAATATCACAATGTGTATATTTACATATATATATATTCCACTGACATTGCGTGTAGCTCATTACAAGAAGTAACACTGATTTTTTTAAATTGATTTTTTTCATTGTCTACATTTGTGGAATATAAAAGCTAAGGCAGTAATATCCAAAAAAATGCAGTCATCGAGGATAACTAATTTGTAATGTAATGAATTCGATATTTTACAGCAAACATAAATCTAAATCGAATAAAAAAAACATAAATACAGCAAACCTAAATCGATACACCATAAACATTGACTTGTACGAAATCACAGGGATGCTTAACCTAGAAGATCTGATATATGTGGAAAAGAAAAAGATAATCTATAAAATAAGGAATAAATTATTAAAAACGAATATCATCCTTTACCAGAATAGTGACGTACATAGACAACATACAAGAACAAGAGACTATATAAGAAGTGATATACCGCGGACTAATAGATCGATTTCGATACTGGAATCCCCAACTGCATAAAGGAATTAAATAGTGTAGAACTATTCAATAGACAGCTGAAGGGACTTATGCTGGGGAGGAGATAACCGTTTAACAAATCAATGTGCTGATATTTCATATGCGTACTCACTTATTTTACTTTATTTCCTGTCCCCTTATACCAGCATACATTTGCTATTTGGTCTATCTGATGTACCAGGCAAAAGTCAAGAGTAGAATAGGATATTTGATACCCTTCTGGGGAACCGGAAACAAAACTAACCTAAACAGACTCCAACGACAGCAAAACAAAATATTATAAATGGTCTATGATCTGAAATACCGGACATCAACTGAAACTGTATACCGTATAACACAACAATTAAACATCGAAAGCATTACAAAAATCGAAACACTTAAAATCATTCACAGACTAGCAATTGGCGAAAAACAAGACGAAGACATAAAATTACACAAAACACACGAAAAACACCAACACAACACTAGAATAGCTCAAAACTATCACATAACACACGCCAAAACAAAAACTGGACAATTCCGACTAATTTGCAATGGACTAAAACTATACAATGACTTGCCACAACAGACCAAACAACTGACCACTGACAAATTCAAAACAGATGTGACAAAAATATTAAAACTCGGCCAACTATAAGAAAATGACTTTGTATCTAAATTATATTATTATTATTTCTTATTATGAATCATGTAAAAATGTTACCCATAAACCTCTTAGGTTTCCATTACATTTTAAATAAAAGAAATAAAAAAATAATTTAATAATACAAATAATTCATTAAAGTAGTGAGATCATTTATAAGAAAATGTTAATAAAATAAATGTAAATATTATTATTAATAAACATAGCCCATAAGTTTATAGGAAACATTTTTGGGAAAAGAATAGATACGTAAAATCTAAAATTCAGTAGATTTTAAATAAGAAATCCTCGGTGACTGCGTTTTTTTAATTTTTTGGATTCCACAATTGTTAAAAAAAAAGCATTTGCAAATGTATGCTTACTTTGCAGCGGCTGAAGACTTTCACATGACATGATTGATAGCAGAATCGGTTTGTTTATGTAATACTAAATATTTTTTGCATAAAAAACTACACTACACGAAATATAAATAACGTAAAATAATACGATATTTTACAACGATTGAAATAAGAGGATTTTAAAAGTTAGCATAAATTTGATCAAGAAGTTTTCTGCGCTGTTCTATTTTATTTGAATTGTATTAAAATCAATGAATTTTTTTATATTTTGAGTTAGTTATTTCAATGGTAAGTCCAACGTTATATAGAAAATGAGTCAGAAACATTAAAAAAATGCGAACTTTGATGTCACATCTAACTTATCTATACTACTATTGATGTAAGAACACTGTTGCTTGAACATTTTGGACTCACAATTGAGGCCGGAATCTATCTGTAAAGTATTGTGGACTAGCTCTGTTACACTCTGTATACCGTGAAACATTGTAAAATGGAATATTTCGGGTGTTTTATTCGTTAAACCAAATATCGCTCCCTACCATTATTCGAGAGAAAATAAAAGACTTACAGTGGGTGGGTAGAAAAAAATGCCCATGTTGCGAAAAAACCGGAACAGGAACGGTTTCGGAGCTGTTCCAAGTTCCGAAGGAAATTTGTCTGAACAGACAGTTTGGACAAATGGTGGATGCTGTCGGTATTTATTAAGGGATTCTTTGCCGGGGTAAAGTCACAAGCCTTGAATTACATACAAACGTAATAAATTATTGTAATTGAAATGGTTAATTCATTTTGTGGTAATTATGTGTTGGGTTTTATTTGCATTTTACTTGTATAAAAATATATTTAATCTACGTGTATTATAGATGTCTAACAGAGACGAAACTGTATTTTTAAGAAAGAGTAGGTATAGAAGTCTTTTTGGGTGTACATAGGACTTACGACCGTACGGTTGGCTTAAGTGATCACTTTACACATATGCAACGTTCGCCATTTCCATCCATCATAGAATACCATGTCTACTAATTTTTGGAAGATGCATATATATATATTTAAATTATACGCCACGTTTCGCATGTGAGTTGCATCCTCGACGCGGCCGGCCCCAAAGCTTTCTCATTCCCCTTGAATGACCACAGATGTCGCTAAATGATACATCTATATTTGATTTGGAGTTTTTTAGCCATATACTTTATCTGTCTAATGGAATTCATCCGAATTACTATCAATACACTAGGATACGCCAGAAATAGTATTACAATTTTTATTAAACTCCTTTTTTACCAGTATTTTCCTTCAGAATTTTATAATTTCTTTTTATTTATTTAATATTAAAACAACATTTAAATCATAATACATTTGTCTATTACAATCTACTTAGATACATTTTATTTTATTGCTTTGCCTCTCCAAAAATGAGACTTGCTCATGTGCTTGGTGAGGGGCTTACACTTTATTAGTTTATTTTGGATTTGGCTTATTTGTTCCTTAGCTATATGTCTTGTTATGCATTGTCAAATTGTATCGATCTAAAGTGTTGGTTTATTTTTTTCTTTAATTGTTGTAAGTCATCGATTTTCTTAATATCTGTAGGTAGGTTATTGAAGTTTTTTATGCCCAAGTATATGTAGTTTTGTTGACACAGTTTGGTATTATATTTTGGGATTTTAAAATTATTTTTGACTTTTTGTTCACAAAAGAATATTTGGACATACTTAATATTCTGAAAAATATATTTGTTTAAGTACATTTTGTATCTTTCTACACCATAATTTATTATTTTCAATTCTTTACCCAACAAGAAGCTTCCAACTTCTCTTCTCTTGTCTTACGCTGCTTCGGTACCTATTTATCTACCAATTGTTCCTGTTTCTCTCGAAATAGGCTAGGATAACCCAGTGGCACTTTTCCCTTTGGTGTTGCCTAGAACCTAGAAGATACACTTGGTATCTTCTACGCAACTCCTCGTATTTGTCGCTCGTACCTGATCTTACATATTATTCATAATCTTCTTATTCTTCTTCCTCAGCCTTTATCTCTCCACTGCTTGATACAGGTCTCTCCCGTACCTTTTTATCCTTTCATACCCTTCCATATTCACCGTAGTTAAGTTTAAATTAAGTATCATCTTCAATGGTAGCAAAATAATTTTATCATCACATAATTTTCATTAATAAAGAGAAAATACATTTATAATTGATAAATTTGGTGTTTGCATTGTAGAGAATCGTAATGATTGATAGTTAAAAAAATATATATTTAATCATGTTATCTCTACTTGAGTTTTTATAAATTATTTTATCTTTTCACTACTAGTTTCGAGAAATTAGAGTTTCTCATCGACAGGTAAAGTATAAAACTGACTACATTTTAAAATTAAGGATTTAAAAAAGATTATGTTCATATTTAAGTAAGTAATTTGAAAATAAATAATTTTTAGGTACTGAAAAACTCGGCCGAAATTACTGGTGTAAGGATAACATAATAAAATGATCGATTATTTTTAATAATATTGAAAACACGATGTTTAAAACCACTAATTTCTTAACAATCAACATTTTTTTATAATTAACAACAATGTTTTGGGGTCAATGATACCTTTGCCAGGAACAATGTTTACTAAACCTAAATTTAAAAGTAAATACAGAATCAAAACAAAATAATATAAATGCGGACTATTGCGATAACAAATTAAAAGCCAAAAAATGAAAATATTTTTTTTTAAATTGTGTTACAATAACATGAATGTGAACGTCAATATTGCTAAGCCAAATGAACAAATGTTTAAAATTTCGTGTTTGTCAATTGTATTTTGAATGTTTTTTGCGAAATTTAAGTGAGTAAGCGTCCATATTATGCCAAGCGATGCTGGGTAGTAAAATAAATGAAATATTTAATTCAGCCAGCATTCTTTCGACTGATTTGGTAGCAAACGGATCTAAAATAAGCATCCGCCAACACTTAGGTGAAGGTGTCTGTACCGGTAATGGACACATGATGAAAGATCAATACTTTGCTAAGCTACGAAGATACCTTTGTCTCGCGAGGTGCATTATATAGAACCGACAGCGCAATACTGATCTCGTATCTGTTAAAGAATAAGAAAAAAACTGTATAGATTTTTAATATTTAAAGCATTAACTTGGTGGTAATATATTTTAACAAAATGTTTGTTATGTTAATATATAACCACTAACCGCAATTTTTAGTCTCCCGGTTTCGAGACGTACCCGTCTTTTTGTCAAGATAACTATTACACTAGCAAGCGAATACCACAACACACCCCGCCATAGTATAATTCTCTAACTAACACTAACAACATCTTCCCAAAATATTCCTCACACACGTGTTAATCTAACCGAAGAATGACAGTGCATGCTGTTAGCTATGTACTAACATAACTAACATTTTGTTCTTAACAAAGTAGATAGAGCACATACGAGTTTCTAGGTAGGTACATAAATTGAATTTTTTTGGTACAATTCCAAAATACAGATGCGTACAAGAAATACGTGTCACAAATAATAATCTATTCTATTCATTCATTCAATCATTCGTTCGTTCATTCTTTCGTTCGTTCATTTGTATGTTCATTCATTCGTTCAATCATTCTTTCGTTCGTTCATTTGTATGTTCATTCATTTGTTCATTCATTCATTCGTTCGTCCGTTTGTTTGTACGTTCATTCGTTCGTTATTTCGTTCGTTCATTCATTTGTTCGCTCGTTCATTCATTTATTTATTTATTTAACACTTTTAACAGTAAAAAAAGATCTTATATAATTAGCTATCACAGATGCAGTAAAATTAATTACCGATTGAAGAACAATTAAAACCGGAATCACAGCCATAGTCATGCCCACTGGGCTACGAAAATGGCATTTTGAAGACCTAATTAAAAAATCACATTATTTTTGTTTATTTGATTCCATACATATGTTATATGGGGCTCATACACGATTCATGGTTAAATATACAGAGCATTACTAAATGTTTACAAAAGTTACAACCAATGCAATTTAATCCTGACTAATTTACGCAATAATCTTTGGTTGTGGGTATGTGTACAATCACTATTTGTACATACTAGGCGTTTTGGGTGCATTATAATAATAGTTGTTTGGAAAACTTGAATGTATTCGTACGCTCGTAAATTCAAATATTCGAATATTATCAGAGTTCCGTTCGAAAGCTTTGGAACAACCATTATTTTTGTATAATACTCCGAGAGAATATTTTACTATACAGCTTTCAGCAGATAAAACTACTATAGTCCATTGAAAAAGTGGATTTATGGCCGTTACTTGTGTACATAAAACATGCCTCCTGGAAATTCAAAAGGGAAATATTGTTTAATTATTTTATGGATAGAAAATGAAATATTATTAATCACTTCATATATAATTAAAAATCAGCTGCAAGTAGTAGGTGAATAAAGTAACTCTTCATCAATGTGTTAAATTTACTTTCATTTTGAACTACACCAAACCACACACAAAACCGAAAACGCAGACATTTTGACTTATTATAAAAATTAAATATTAGTATTTTGGTGATTTTAACTTACGTATACTCGAAAATAGAGAAACTTAAGACAAACGTATGTCAAATGTCTATCATTGCGAGCAAAATATTTCTTTCAGTTTATTATTAAATCTTTTCCAATGAAGAAATTTTTAAATGTGTAAAACATGTTGATTTTTACAAACTTGATATTTTTTAAAAACTTGACTTCTTGTGATATTCTTTAGAAACTTATATTTATGACAAAACTCCATATTAAAATGACTGATTTGCGTGATAATATAATTTTGTTAGACATCCACGTCGCTTCGACATCAAAAATGCAACACCCATACAACGCGGAGTTTCGACACTAGTATATTAGTTATATAATATGATTTAAAATGATTTATATGCCATTACTGTACAACTGTTGGATGTTGAAAAGTGATAATGCACCTATGATATAGTAAATGTAGATATAGAAACACAGGATGCAATTTGTGCTTCCCGTCTTGGGTTTTAAATGATAAATGTTTATAAATACCTTATACTACTTCACATTCCTTCACTTTTTTCCAAAGATTTCATCTAACCTTAAAATGTTTAAGGTGTAAATGTCAATTTATTAAATAATTACACGAACATTTATAAAAAATTCCACGTATATTTTTAGTGTTAGGATAAAAATCACCGAATAAAGCAGACTATAGTAAATCTACGTCTCGTCTATTTTTGAGAGCTCGAGTGACAATTTACAAATTATTGTAAATTTATGAAAAGGTTGTATTATTTTTATTTTAATAACAAAACATGTTAAAAATTCTAAAGCGTAAATTTTTTATACCTTCGCGACTTTTGTCCCTATTGTACGTCAAAGGTATTTCATTACTCGGACGGAAATGCCGTACACGTCATTAGTATTATAGGTGGTCTGGAATCTGTAGGCCATTAACGATCCGAAAATTTCAGTCACTTTAGCTTTGGGTCAGACCAATCAATTACATCACCATGTCTTAATTCTGTTTTCAGTGAATCTAAATTAATTTCTTCTTTATCCAGTACTAGCTGGTCATACCCGGCGTTGCGCGGGTTAAGGATTAAGTAAATAATAAGTTTGTTTTCTGTTCTCTAAAAAAACAATTTTTCCATTTAATATTAACATAAGCTATTGTAACATAACTGTAATACTTAGATATATGGTATTCCAGATTTTTTTGTAGATATTAATTTCATCACTTTGACCTATTGTCAAAAATTTCCGAAGGTACGCGATATAAGGTTTTTTTTGGTATTTTTTTCACACGTTGGGTTACATTAGGCAAGTTTTCATACGGATTTCTAATTTTTTGAAAATATTTAATAACCTATGTTCATCAGGGATAATGTAGGATTCTAAATGTGAAAGAATTTTTCAAATCGGTCCAGTAGTTTCGGAGCCTATTCAATTCAAACACACAATCAAATCTTTCCTCTTTATAATATTAGTATATATATAGGAACTACAAACATGTTGACATTTTCCTAAATGACTTATTTATTAGACAAACAGGCAATGTTAAAAATCCCTGGTTTTTGGAAAATTAAGATTGCAGTTGCAACTTATAGTTTTGCAAGTTATAATTATTATGTTTTAAATTGTTTTAAACGAAATATGTACTTATATAAACAAATTTATTATATTTTATATTTATTATAAAATTTATCTTTGATTTTGTCATTTTTCTCAGTA
Organism: Agrypnia vestita; assembly: GCA_016648135.1. Lineage (NCBI taxonomy): Eukaryota > Metazoa > Arthropoda > Insecta > Trichoptera > Phryganeidae > Agrypnia > Agrypnia vestita. Next base: position 50,696 of record JADDOH010000758.1, on the reverse strand, counting down.
TAAACCTACTCACGACATATGTATAAAAAAAAATAAAAAAAAACAAATTTACTAATCATTTAGAAAAAACATAGAAAAAAATCAAGTCAACGAAAATATAAATGGCTGCTACCGGTATTCAAAGTATGGATCTCCTCCTATCCGGGCAGGCGCGTTAACCAATTACACTATAGCGGCCTCGTACATTTCCATTAATATATCGACCTTATAAGTAATTGATTATATATGTATTAATAAATTAATACATAATTTTTTCCGTTATAAGCAATCCACTTTTTGGCAATATGATAGTCACAAATTACTCTGTATCTGCTACTAGAGGATGCCAGAATTAATTTTTACTTCATTTTTAATTTCAGCCATATTTGATAAAACACAATTGCCAAATATTTTTGTGTTGATTTGATTTTTTTGTATGTCTTTTCTAATTGATTAATAAATTTTGTTTTTAAAAATTCACAGAACTTTGCACCGAAATTGCAACTTTACAATTAAATATGTTTTTTTATAAAATAAAAAATAATAATTTTAATAAAATACAAAACTATCGAGTTACACCGCTGGTACACTGAATGCTCTTTGTACGCGAAATCGATCGTATTCCAAGCAATTCGTTTGAACATAACTTTTTATCTTTAAATCCTGAGAAAACTGTGTTCATCTCATTTGCTTAAATCTATCACAAATGCCAAATGATATCATTTGAAAGATATAAGGTCCTTTGTACTGTAGATAAAATTTTGCCTCTCTAAACTTCAATAAACTTTTTTTAAATAGAGATGGGAACACGGAATACGTATAGCATCAATATTATTACTATTCTCAAACTAAGCCAAAAGCCTATTCTATGAAAATAGGACCTACTTACCGGTGACCTGGATGGGGCTTGAACCACCGACCACCAGATTACCAAGACTAGCGTCATAATTACTACAAAAACAAGCAACTAATGTGACAAAATCTACTAAGTACTTAGAAGTAACTATAGATCAAGAGATGAAATGGAAGAAGCATACAAATTTAATTGTGACTAAAAATTGAAAATCTATTCACATATTTTGACAACAGATACAACAATAATATATTATGCCTTTGTACAATCTACATATTTTGACAACAGATACAACAATAATATATTATGCCTTTGTACAATCCGTAAGCTTGGTTTGGAATATGTAAAAGTAATCTTCAAGCCCTTAAAATTAATTATAATATAATAAAAGAATATTAAAAAGATTAAACTATAAAAAAAAACATATTTTTATTATACTCCCTTTCTTATTGAATCATGTTTCGTACCTACTGCACGCGTCGGAGTCATTACTAATTTGTAATGATTCCAATTTGAAAAAAACACACAAAAGAAAATAACAAACAAACAAATTTCGAAAAATCCAAAATTATACTAGTATTTTTAAAAAAAAATTTAATAAAATTTGTAAGATCATTTTTATCATCGCCACGAGTCTGCCTGCAAAATTTTAGCTCGATTGGATTACGAGAAAATGGTTAAAAATCCATCCATCCAAAGATTTTCCGGCAGACAACAAACCGCAGACGCTACGAGTTAAAAGAAAGGGAATAAAAAAACCTAGAACCTATCCTACTTATTTACTATTTAATTTCTCTAATTAATACAGACGATATAAAAACAGCACATTACTGCAAATACACAAAGCTCATATTATATTAATACCGTTTCATTAAAAAATATATAAATATACAACGAAAGGAAAATGTAACTTAATATTGTTAAACATGTTAAAATATATTGTATCACGTTAAAAAAAAATAGGAAGCTATAATTGACGTTGAAGTATGGTGACTATGCCCCCAAATGATAATTTCATAGGTACCAAATTATGACGAAATGGCAAAAGAGAACATACAAAATCCCTCGTTGACGATGACAATGATGACAATAACATTGAAACAACATTAACACCATCCGCTACATTGCGCGCTGGCACACTCTAGGTTGATTAACAACATTCGAGAAACGCCTGGAACAACCGAGAAGCGACGAGAACCTTTTTATGAACACTAGAAGTATCTGATCTAGGCCGTCACGTGGTTGTCGTATTTTTAGAGCTCATCCGGTGTGAGATCAGCCGCGAGCCGTAACTGTGACGCCCAGAGTAAGCGATAAATTAAGCGAAATATTTGACAAAGTGCCGAAATAAATCAATGCGAACTAAATCTGCGAGAATTGGATGGAAAGTTCTAGTGAATATATAATAAAGTGTTACCCAGCGATAAAAATGAGTTCATACGAGTAAAATATTGCGAAATAGTGTAGATTAAAAAATAGTGTTAGGTTCATAATTAAAATAATTCGTGTCGAGTGATTTTATACATTAAATAATAAATTCATCATTGATTAATAAAATGCTTAATAATTTTCAGTGTTTCCATTCATTCCTTCATAGCCAGGAGATGTGACAATATGTTTAATTTGCGAATTTAATTTTGTTCATATATTTTTTTTTATATATAAACAGTGGATGCATCAATCTAATATAAATATTTTTAAGTGATTATAATGATGTTTACGCAATATAGCGAAAGTTATTTAAAATAATATGGTACAAAATAATGCAATATGGAAAAAATAAATTTAAACATGGTTAAAATATATTTTGTATTTTATACTGAGAAGTGTACTGAGAGCGGACATTAATGAATTTATTTATTTCGGGGTACGTAGGTATAACATAATATTATTACTAAAGTGTATAAATTTTTTTCCACCACAGGTTTGTGGCTTGGAATTTCTTTTTAAAAAATCGTCTCGTTTACAAGAGGTTTTACGTTTTTCTTAATGTGCTAAAATAAATACGCACGTTTTGTGATTTTCGGTTAACTTGGAAAAGTGTATGTAAGTGATAATTATTGTGCAAACGTGTTAAAAATTAGAAAAACTCATTGGTCATCAATTTGCGAATGTCAGCTTAAAGACGCGTAAGACACACTCGATCCGGCAAGCTGCCATGCCGCTACTAAAGAGCGAAGACCGACAAGCCGGCGAATCCGGCGCCCCACGTACTTTCATAAAATAATTGAAACACATATTTACTTACATAAATATACTGTTTTATTAATAAATAATTAAAGTAAAAAATGTTAAATATTCATACTCAACCGACATAAAAATCGAAAAAAGTCTACATGCACACTGAGTATTCGCGCATTTAAATTTTAGCACCGAAAGGGAAAGGTTAATTATGCAAGAATTAATTTTAGACATAGGCTACGGGGGACATCTTCTGTGACCCATTTCCCTCTCCTATATAACTACTTTAGTTAATTTCTGTAATAGTTTGTGTTCTGTGTTCAAATCGAGTTCTTAAAAAAAAATCCTTCTAATATTAAAACGCGATTCATTTGCAAACACATAATACTTTTTAAGATAATTTAATTTGACTTTTTCACAATTTCTTCAAAAATTTACAAGCTCGTAGTAATTTATATAAACAAGGTGAACGTCATATTTTTCTTTTTCTTCCATGCTCTATTCCAATTCACTGCTTAGATAGGCTGTTAGGATCAACTCTTCTCTTTCTTTCTTCGGCTTTTTGCTTTCTTCGGTTGTATCTTCTTCGGTTTTGGGTGTCACTGTCATCTAGATCATTTCTCGGCCGGATTTTGAAGCATTGTGTCATCTGGGAGTTCTTTGGCCTACCTCTGGAGGACTGGCTATGAAGCTCCATTAATATGCCAGGTTTATGGCCTTTGTGATCTGTTAATTATCGTTTTATGTGACTATACCATTTCAGCTGCCGTTTTTACAGTTTATTGTTTATGTCCGTGATACCCAAGGCTACCACTAATCTGTGAAATTTTAATCTTACCTTTAAGTGATACTCCAACTGACCATCCAAGCATTTTCATATAAATTATGTAAAATAACACATTAAAATAAATACTTTCATCACATCAAATACTCTAGGAGTCTTAAAACTACGTGCTGTGAGCGTAAATTTCGCTCGGATTCCTTCACAAAATAGAAAGAAACAAAAAGAATCAAAGACAATGACGTCTCGCGTGGCGGGGCATTAAATCGAAAGGGACAGGTATCATTGTCTGAGTCTGTTTCAGACATTCATTTCGACTATTTGTGAGCGTGGCCTATTGTAGAAAGACCTTTGTCATCGACAACAAAAGCAGTTAATTTGATTCGTGATTATTTGGACTTTTGGCTTAGCAAATACTTCGCTTTATTATTACATAATGTGAACGGATTTATTGAAATAGAAAACATATTTAGCGTTTTTATCTAAAAACACAAGTCATCCTTATTCACTTTACAAGACAAGCTTTCTAAAAATACCTAATAAATTGAAAAAAGTACCTACTTTAGCGGTTAAAGAAGATTAAAATTCGAGTTAAAAATATTTCACTTTTGAAATTGTAATGCGTTGGATGTACCTCTATCTGAGCCACGAAATGGACGGGAGATAGAGAGAGAAAACACGATAAAAAGGGCGCACTGTGCGGGTGCGCGGCTCTTATTACAAAGCACGAACTTGGAGAGCTAGTAAAAATCGCTGTTTATAACTTAAATATATTATTAAAATTTTTACGGAAAAATAAAACCAAGAAGAACATTCAGGAATTAAAATTTTGATCCCAGATTTACTGAAAACAGATCCTTCCTAGCAAAAAACTTATTTTCCTAACCACATTAAAAAAATAAGTTTCTTCGATTAACTTGTTAAAATAATAATTAAAATCCATGTTTATTAATTCATAAAACATTTTATTCTTTCTCTGTGTTTTCACAATTTGAAAAATAAATTACTTTTAAAAACTGGTTAAGATAAGGTAAGGATAAGTGGCTCAGTGGTGGAATGCTCACCTGCTGCGCAAATATTAAAATAAATATAGATAATATAAATGTAAAAATATTTTTTATCCTGCCAGGATTCGAATCTGGAATCTTCTGATCCTTAGCTAGACGCGTTGGCTGATGCAAGCTTTTAAGCTAAGTAATATTATGTAGTGCGGTTTTCCGAAATTAAGTTTTCTGGAAAAATAACATCAATCCTTATGATGTTGATCTTGGATTGTTTGAATTTATTCTAACGTACCTAAAGAAATTTTATATCAAAAAAGTGAGAAATAACGCAAAAATCATTTTTTATTAAAAAACTTATTGCGAACTGTGGTGAGCTTTTTCCATTAACTAAAAGTTTTCTCTAGGAAACTTCTATCTATAGAATAACATGTAACGGTTTTAAACATATAATCTTTTTTCCCATTTGTTCGTTCCTAGCACTGACGGCTCCGTGTTAAACTCGGTTGTCTACAAAAAATAATTTTTCTATGAGATCTCTCTTAAATATTATTTTTCTTAAATACTTTAAAAAATAATATGCTATTTTAACAAAAAAAAATTATTCTGCAACTACCTTAGTAAAATTAATTATGAAAATTTCTATATGTGCTCTGCTAAACTGTGTTGTCAAAGTCTCGCATTATTTATACTTCTGATTTCTTCGTGTCAAAATTCGTTACATATTATTTTGATATACTTTATCATTTTTCCATTCTAACTCACTAACTAACCACCACTAATTTCCCGCAGGGGTAGGTAGAGAAGATAGAACGCCATACTCTTCTTTCTTGGCTCACCATTTTTGCTTCGGCTACATTTATACATCTTCTCATGCGTGCTCTACGGTTGCTGAGGCTTTTAATAAGGCCATCTTCCAACACTTGTAGTATCTGATTACGTCAAGTCTTTTTCGGACGCACTCTATTCCTGATGCTTTCAACACTTACCCCATATATTTTCTTAACCATCCTTTCCTTGCTCATACATGCTGCACGACCAAACTATCGCAGCACTCCTTTCTTTATTATATCTACCACACTATAGCCAGCATTACATCATAAACGCGGAATTTAAAAAAATGAGGTGTAGCAATTAAAAAGATGTGGAAGAAGAAACATCTTATTTCCAAAAAAAAAATTAGAAGATTCTTGAGCGAATAGTGCGAGACTTAGTATGAATAAGAGAGTATATATACAGTTGAATTCGCGTCCAATAAAGCTTGTTGTTCTAGTGTTTAGAACTCTCGCTTGGTGATCCAAAGGTCGCGGGTTCGAACCTCACTCCAGATTAGCAAGTTAGTCCTATTTTCATAGCACAAGCGTCTCGTGTAGTTTAAAAATAGTAATAATATTTATGTGACAAGTATTCCGTGTTCGCATCTCTATTTCTTAAAAAAAAAGGAAAAAAAAATACTAGTGAATAAATAAAAAATGTAATTAATTTTAAGTGTTTCAAATGTCTTTCACCGCCGCGGTCCAGCGACAATATTGAGAAATATTACTGGCAGCAATCTAAGAATGCTAAGAATCTCTTGAGATCAACTGACCTTAGTAAAGAAACTGACAGAAGAAGAGGACATACGCAATCACCATTTAAAAATCACTACTATTGGTATATTTTGGCGTTTACCCAGTGACGAAATGTATTTGGTAGATGGTTATAGAATTAAAAATTAATTTGGGACATAAATTGAAGCTATACAATAAAAAACTTCCAAATTACATGATAAGCTCCCCTAAGCTGGGGCGTGCGAAATTTACAAGTTTACCGAAAAAAAAATACCTTATGAAAATTTCCTTAAAATTTAATTTAAATTTCCCGACAGCTTTATCTGCCGACACAACCTGATTCCATTAGCCTCTAAATCCGTTTCCATTCTATCGCCTTCATTATAAAGACAAAGAAATTTTCCAACTTTATTAGTACGTTTTCCGAAGATGCGGCCTTTGGCTATTGTTTTCACCCCTCAGATATTTTATCAGTGCATATTTTTCATTTTATTTTCACTTCGTTTTTCAGTTTCCATAAATTCTCAAATTAGACTGGTTATTGTTTTCACGAATTGCGAGTAATTGGTTTTGTCCTTTTTCACGGTTAGATATTTTTTTATTTGCTGATACCTTCAATTTTATTTGTTTTCGGATTTCTATCAATACAATAACAAAACAAGAAAATTAATAGTTATAAGGAAGAATGATTGAGAAGAAATGACTTCTTTCCTTTATTATTGAATACCAGCTATAACCCGTCAAAAATGACGGAACATTGTTTCGCGTCTTTGCTTCGCTAAGCCCTAGAATTTATTTATAGGAATTGGCTATAATATACGAGAATATCGAAAAAGTAAATCGCCTATGTCACTTCGAGTATGTAAGGGTGGAATTTTAAATAAAATCGAAGGATCTGCAATGCTAGTTTGGGTTCGATATCTGCGAAAATTAAGATACCTTAGAATAGAATAGACTTTATTGAATAAAAATTATTATTTACACTTTGGATGATATGTCGACAGTTTCGGAGTTGATTAAATAATAAATTAATTAAGTTTGTGTTTATTTCAATTTGAACAATTAATACAGTTACTGGTATGGAATATTTATATAAATAAAAATTTAAGTGTTGTTTGTACGAAATCGATAATCTTAGAAAGTTCTTCACCGATTGCTTTGAAATTTTGGAACAACGTAGCATTCGATTACGATGATATTTTTATATATCTAATTTATTTTCATATACCTACTATTTATTTATATAAATAAAAATGTAAATTTCCGATTAGCCAAAATCATAAATCTCCAAGAGATCTTTTTGACACTACATTGCATTGAAATTATTTGAAAAAAAGGCACAGATACCTACCCTTTCAATATTGATAAATATTTAGATAAAAAATTTCTGAAATTCAAATTTTTTCATAACATTCGGTTGTGTTTGCTTAAATAAAACATTTGAACGGATGAGAAAGGTGATGGTGATGGCCTTTAGAGAAAAAAATGTCATCATGGCAAAGTAATAGCCTTAAGTTTAAATCTTCTAAAATGACTTTGCACAATCATTAACTCATGTATGTCGGTGGTGTAACGAAAGCCTACATGTCATAGAAAATATTAAATGTATACCTTATTTACCGAAACCAAAACGTCACATTTTTTGTAATCATCGAATAGACATTTTCACACCAAAATGACTGAATTAAATTATTACGAATGTACTGATTTTTTAATTAAAAAATATTTATTCATTACTCTCGTATTTTCGGCTAGTGTGTAAAAGAGACCAGAATATTGAACGTTGCAGTTAAATTGAGTAAAAAAGTGCACGACAATACCACACATTTCATATAGGACAGAGACGCGGTTGCTTAGGTTTCGTTGAAAGAGAAAACAATATCGAAAGAGCACAGTAGAGCGCCGTTGAATATAGTTGTTGGTAAGGATACGTCAGCTTGAGCGCACGCAAATGCGATATGCCATGATTTTCAAATAATTTACTAAAACAATGTAAATATGTATGTTTACCTTACATAATTACATAAAGGGACCTTTAAAAAGTCTTACCTGTATTGAACATATATATATTTTTTACCACATATAAAAAACTATGTCGATTTTGAATCATGTAGCGCTGTGTTACACTTACGCTGTGTTACGCTGTGTGTAAATATTTGCCTCTCGCAGCCACGACAATAGTATGATGTGCGTATATAAGAAACTATTAGGGACGTATTTAAAACGTATCAGTTATGAATTTGTAAAAAAAGGTTAAATAGATTGAAAAAATAATATATCTGAATAATTGTAAATGTCAGAGGTTCTATTAAAATAGACTGCAACATACATTGAAATACATGTTTACAAATATACAAAAAATCATACAATCAATCAACAATTTAAAAAAAATTATAATGAAAGAAAACTAAGAGCACTATTAAGGGATTTAGCCACGACATACAATTCGTGGTCCTTCGAGCCGGAACTGAGCCAGTAACATATGGCTCGCTTGTCTCATTTTTGTAATGCCAAGTCTTTTTAAGGTTATCCAAAATAATCATCTGGACTGAGAAATGGTTTTCGTAATTGGATATTGTATTTAAGTAGGTAAGACCTCGAGAAAGAATTAGATTAGTCACAGAATATAAGTCATCCTGATGTACCTTTTTTCGAATAATATAATCAAGAAAAGACTCAGCATAACGTTCTTCTTCCCGTTTTCCTCGTTTCTCGCATCCATCAAATTATCTTGGTCCATTGGAGTGATTATCCCTCATTTTGAAAAAGCCTAGCGAGATAATACAATGTGATGTTTCAGTAGATGGAAGAAGTCCGTAAAATAATCTATACATTTACTTGAGTGTAAACCCGAAATAGAAGCCTTTATGAAAAGTCTGAATGTGCTTAATTGACCAAATAAACCAATTAGAAATTAATATGACAGATTGGTTATTTTAAAATCTGTAGATTATGACTTATCTATGGGTAAAAATTTTAAACTAAATTTTGTTCTGAAGAAATTTATATATTAAATGCACTTTTTTCCATGATCGAAAAATCTCTTAATTATCCTCTGTTAATTAATGCATTTGTGTACGTATGGAATATAACATATGTCGACGCAGTTATTAACAAAAATAATTCACCCTAATAAATTTACTGCCAATATTATAGTTTCACTAGAGAGAAATATGTTTTTGGAAGCTTTTACTGTGCGTCCTATTTCGTGTGTCCTACATTTGTGCCTATTAAATAATAAGTTTTTTCTTGTTAGCGATAGAAAATTCACCGCTATACATGCGTATTTGACATAATAATACACTGACATGACAATAATAAAAAAACCACACTTCAATTATATCTTGATTTCTTAAATACAAAAATAAATGAATTTTCCTTAATAAATCTCGTTGGCACCAAAAAATGTGTATTTATATGAATTTCGTATTTCATTTGTCATATATTGACATATTTTTGTTCGAATTGAACGTGTTTCTGTCAGCTTTAGGATTATTATGGAAAGGCTGTGATTTATGTACATGTTGTGGACAATAATGTCAATAAAAACAATTTCGAAATATTTGTCATTGTTAAATTTAAGACCAAATAATAATACATGGTTCAATGTAAAAAAATGTTACCTATACCTATAAAAGGTTAACGCTTTTTTGAATTAATGCCTCCCTCATAATTAATTCATTAATTTATTTTGATTTTTATCCATTATCAACAGGTTTCTAATGACCCTGAAGTATAATCCTGATGTGACTATTTTTGAAGAATAGAGATTCGTGGACGAAATACGTGTCAAATCAATGAATAATAATTAAAATTTTAAATGAACAAATTAATTAAGATTTTTTAAACGGCTTTTTTAATTTAATCATCTTGTTGCGTAAAAGGAAATCGAGCAATTAAATTTTTTTGAACAAAAAGATAAAAAGCAAACCAAATGTCTTCGATTTGACTTTTGTGATTTTGTACCGTGTTCCTGCTGTAGGTTTTTTAATATATTATATTCCAATAGACATGGAACTGGCTTTTCATTCCAAGGATTTCAGGTTCAATTTTTGGTTGAGTAAAAATACATATACTTGTTTGCGAATTACATAAGCCTTGGTATTTTTATAATATGTATTACTACAGAAGTTGGGCCTGGTGGTAAGTTTTTCTTTTTTTTTTACCTCACGACTTCAGAAACGAATTCTTTGAAAAAATTTTGTTAGGACTCTCGCCTCGTAATCCAAAGGTCACGGGATCGGATTTCACTACAGACCAGCAAGTTATATCCTATTTTCATAGCACAAGCGAAGTTTGAAAATAGTACGAGTAAGAGTATTGATGTGACACGTATTCCGTGTTCGCATCTCTATTTAAAAAAAAATTGAGAGACCTAGAATTCTGATAAGTAGTGGTAACAGGAGTAACATTATTAAGCCGAGTGAAAAGTACCAAATGAGGAAGACCCTCCGAACAGAGCCGCTACTTTTGTACATATAAATAAAAAAATTATTTCTAAGACGTTTTTTCTGGCTAAACTGTTGCTTTAGACATAGCTGAGAAAATAGCAAGAAGGATTGCAAAAAAACTGGTTAGACCACGACTGTTCCTAGGAATACCAAAACGACATACACGACATAAGACAAAGATGAAACACGAAATACACATAATATGCATGTTGCCAGAGTAGGCGAATGACACTTGTAATTGGTGAAGTAGTCTTTTTTTCAATAATAATTTTTATGTATTTTGTACCCAGTATTTTGTGTCTCATAAAAAAAATTTAATCTTTGGACCCTCGAACCTTCTCAAATCAGGAGACAAAAAAGATGGCAATTATAGCAAAGCATTTGAATTTTATTATACATTTTGAAGAAGTTTTCGTTATGTTGCTTATAAAGATTTATGTGGCATAGAGTAACAAAAATAGCTTTAACCTTTGAGTGGGTGCAATGTCGTTTTTACGACAAATTTGTTTACTTACATATTAAACATTTCTTCCAATACCAACTGCGCCATAACTCGATAATATTCTTAGAACTTTGAATATGCAGTTAACTATTTTCGGTCTTTAATTGTTCAATGAAGATGAGGATAATAAATAATTCACTTGTAAGTTTTCACAATTCTTCGATAATGATATAATTTATTTTGCCTTGGGTGGATTTTCATCCCGTCTGTCTACAGCAAAAGAGTAAAAAAAATTTAATTACTGTATTAACTTTTTTTTTCCCTCGTTAGAATAACTTTGTCCCTTCCGGCGATTGAATTTTTCAACGTCGATGTATTTATTGCCCGCGGGAAGCGCATAAAATAAATTAGGTTCGTCGATCAGCCTTTTCAGGTATTAGAATAAAAATAGGATAATCTTACGCGTAATATCACAACGTCCTTGTGTGTGTCACGCGTAGGGAACTTTGAAAGAAAACTGTTACTTTACATTGAAGTGAGGTAGCAATTCTCTTTGAAATACATGATTTGAATATATTGAAAATATTGAAGAGATGATTTTCAAATGGGATTAAATTCGTTTTTTGATAAAGTGACAATGTGTTCCTGATACTTTTTATAATTTGCTACTTATAACTGATATTGTTTAATGTATGTTCTTTTTAATTTGATGTTATATTTTTTAGGTAAAAGCCTAGACACATTGCCGCTCTTTACTTTATATTTTTAACTTTTATACTCATGTTTTGGTGCTATACAGATATTGTTTAATGTATGTGCTTTTTAAATTTATTTTATATTCTTTATGTAAAAGCCTAATGAGCGTAAACAAATAAATAAATAAATAAAAAATGTAGATATTCAATGTTGTAAAGAATGTTTACTTTTTTGGCAGCGAATATGGTCTATAAATAAATAATGTTTTCAACCTATTCGGGTAGCGTAGTGAGGAGGGTATTTTTGGTCATTTACGGAAACAAGCTTAGGATCGGAGACGCGTTGTAGAAATTGATGTTTTCCATAAGTGTTAAGTAACAATTTAATTTTTAAAGGATAATACTTTACTGAACCGATAAGAGCAGTTATAATTAACGACTATCACAACAATGATTGATATCAATTATATGATCAATCAATCAATGATCTCTATAAAATAAACTAAATATACCATTCCATTCAAAAAATTTCATTATACTCCCCTCATTATATGAGCCAAAAGCTTGAGTTTAAGGGACGAGTATTTAAAAGCCAAATTAAAAGTAGAAGATTTTATTATACAGAAAACAATTAGAAGAAGTAGTTTTTATTATACAGAAATCATTTTAAATGTGTAGGCAGCGTTACAATACATCGCTGTTTAAATTCAAGTAATTGACTTCCTACCGTTCTTGTTTTAAAATATTTCTTTCTTGAAATTTGTTTTGTAACAGAAACAGTTGAGTAAGGTTAAGTTAGGTTATTTTAGAATAGGAAACGAATTGTAGAAAGTGATGTCATTCACAAGTCTTAACTAAAAATTTAAATTTTACAAGATTTTAACGCATATGAGTAGGTATATTATCGAATCGATAGGAGTAGTTATAATTTACGGGTATCAAAATAATGGTTGATATAAATTATATGGTTGGTGAATTCCAAAACTTTTTTTTTGGGGCACAACGATGTTATTTTGTTCTTCTTCTGTTTTAGTTAAATCTTCATAAGTTATTTTGTATATTCTATTTTTTTCTAATAAATAAATAAATCGATATCTTTAATTTATATAAAACTTGTAGAAACCATTTTCACTGTCCATCACTCTCGTTGCTAATAAACGTCCATGTCCCATCACTTGTATCACGACCACACCCTCTCGTCAATACTTCGACAAGTAGAACTAATTCCAGCCTACGCGCTCCTACAGCGAGAATATGCCGAGCTAACAATAATTTGTTCAATGAAATTGATAAATTTTATCACGGAGACAAATTATATTGGAAATTAACTAGCGATTTATTAATAAGTGATTAATAATTTTATATAATTTACAGTCACCTAACACCAATTAAATTAATACACTTTTATTAAATTCACACTAATTTTTAATTTATCACTCGTCTGTGAACACTTTATTATCGCTTTGTAAAACTTTATTTGTCACTTGCTTTTGAATATCGCACGTAAGTAGTCGCGTTTAATTAAATCGGTAAGTTTTACACACATATAAATATATTACTATAAGGTTTATAAAAAAAGAACTTGGGGATTGTGATAGGGCTTATATTATATATGTCGGACAATCAGATCAACAGAAACTAGGTTCAAAGGACATAAAAGGTGCCTCATTTATAATAACTTTTCAGATTATGCTAATCAAATTATAAAAAAATACCATACATTCAACAGTACTAATAAACACATCATTCATAAACAGACATACGGCCTAAAACATAATAATTTAGAAACACAAATAACAATATAAATAATTAAATACAACACTTTACACCACCTCCTCTCAAAATGTTCCCTGTTTTCTACCGCCTAGATATTCTATCCACTTCTACTGAAACCATAACCCATTCACTTCTTCATATCTCAGTCTCAACTCACCTGAAGAAGGAAACGAAGGTTTCCGAAACATTTTATGCGATGCTTTAAAATAAAATAGTGGGAAAAAAAAACGAAAATTGTGCTTTTGTTCATGATTTATTGTAGTCTTGTAGCACTTTTATATAGCATGTCTGCGCCGCAGGTAATACGGGTGTCATCACCATTGTGGCGGCCACCATACTTTATTACAAACGAAGAGCAAACGCTGGGTTCGTAAAGCGCTGGCTGGCGCGAACACAAAAAGTGGGTTTGCTATTTCCGATCGTATTTGCGGCGAAAATGTCGGTAAAGCGGAAACGAGCGCTAAATCGAGTTCTGAGCCTGCGAGGAGCCTCTAAAATGGCCTGTTTATTGATTTTCAACTTTTCCATTAGACCGCGCGGCAATTTTGCATTCGGCGTCGAAATTTACCGGGGAGGGATCGGCGTGTAATGGGCTGTGCCCGCAGTGAGAACCCGGCTTAATATAATCCCGCGCCCCCACCATACTGCTGCGCGATATTCCGCGACCCGCGTTGTAAACGAGTACACACTAAACTAAATGCCGTGCATATAACGTATGTGTATGCCGGTGAAGGCGAACTCACGTACGTGTACAGTCAGCAGAATATAACGTAGCATTATTTGCCGCCCTGAAAAGGGCCTTTTGCGAGGACTCGCAGATGGTCATGTTATAATTCAGAACGCCATACGGACCTAAAATAGGTGCGTGCGTTCTCATTGGCAGGCACAAAAGTGGGGTCGGGACTCTATGTCCTGTCTCAGACCTCCGAGTTACCAAAGAAACACGATTGCAACGTAGATGCCTCGTAGATACGCACCGATAATTAACGTCTCTGTGGCGAATTTCCAATCCCAGCCCCACAAACGCCCATCGTCCGCATACAAGTATAATCAAAGTGGGGTCGGGACTCTATGTCCTGTCTCAGACCTCCGAGTTACCAAAGAAACACGATTGCAACAGATGCCTCGTAGATACGCACCGATAATTAACGTCTCTGTGGCGAATTTCCAATCCCAGCCCCACAAACGCCCATCGTCCGCATACAAGTATAATCACGTATCCCGCCGCTCCAGCTCAACATATAATACGACAGATATATAGTTTGATGGCGGCATCTGTTCTGGTTTATGGGAATGTCATAATTTCGACCACAGGTTGCGTTTATAATAAAATAAAAAATCCAAAAATTTGAGAAATGTGAAGTCTTTCATAGGTGAAACTGTTGAAAGTTATATTCTGCAAAGTGATGAATTAAGTCAGCCATACGATAAATCGTATGTTTTTCTGTTAATAATAAGTCTCTTTTTCTTTCGTTTAAATTTTTTATTCTTTCTTGTTACATAATTCTTAACATGCCTAATTTTAATTCATAACATATTTATCATTACTAACATATTTCTAAATGTGGAGACCTGTAATTGGCCATCTATATTATATTAATGTTTTCTATGCTTCTTTGTTGTGCTGTTGGTCTTCCATGAATATTAAATAAATTAATAAATAAATACCTATTTTCCCATAAAAAAAGCTTCATCTCTATGAGAAATCCATAATATATATCTTGATGAATGATATCTTCCTGGGTATAAATAGTTTTGTGTTTGTGTTGATAAATTTGAACATACTAAAGATATTTAAAATTAATTATAACTGACGAATAAAATTTTTATTTTTCCTTCGTAAAAATATATTTTGGTAATCAAATAAGCAACATTAAAAATGTTAATGTATATATTTTTAAAATGGTATTATATTAAACTTGTCGGAGCGGATATTTTTATAGACATCATAATTACTCCGTTAAATTAAAACATAAAAGCATTCCAAAATGTTAATTACGAACATTTTACGAGGAGTGAAAAAAACATTTCAAAAGGTTTTACAACTCAGTTTAGAATAAAAAATTCCCGGTTTCATATTAATTTATTTCAACAGAAGTTTAGCAAAATCGTAATTTTAATGTTTTATTAATTCACACCATTATTAACGTGAATTTAAGGTTGTTTCTTTCCGGGTGGCTCGATAGAAACCTTTCAAAGTGCTGCCTCATTGTAGGATGAAAATGTTTTGTGGCATATTTCATTGGATAAAGTCCTTTTTCCTTTGTTGTTTTTGAACATCGTCTCAAGCGCAATAAGATCATCGATGGATTTTTCGATAAATATTTTTTTTGTCTTTTATATCGCTAGTAATATCCCATTCAGTATGATGCGTCTTATCTCATGACAAGACGTGACTTCATATTGGATAAACGGCTCTCTCAGGTAATTTGTAAAAATGAAAATGAATTTAGATATCTATTGTACAAGTATTTACCGTTGTCAATATTTTTATCTTCATGATAGGATTCGCGCAAAGAAGAGCGCGCTTGGGCGCGCGGGTATTTAATCCTTTCTCCCTAAGTAAATATGCTATGTACATAACAATTTCGTGACACACCATACCATTAGAAGATGTATTGGCCGTCCATAAGCTCGATGGAACAAAGACTTGGCAATAATGGTGGGCAGAAGATGAATCAAAAGTGCTTAAAACAGAGAAAACTGCTTTAAAAAGACAGGGTGATGATAAAAAAGATAATATTTAACATCCATAATATTCATTGTATAAAACAAGGTGTCTCATAGCTACAAGCAAAAACTTTATAACAGGATTCCTGCCTTGATAACGAGACCAAAATGAAAAAGCAACCGTGAATCAATAGTTATACAGATATGCAAAATCAAAATTTGCATTTTTTTTCAATATTTCATTTAAAAAAATTGGACAAACATTACAGTTACTTATATCGATTATGAAAAAAAAAATTTTTGGCTTCAATACCTCAAAAAAAATTAAAAACCTTGTAAAAAAAAAAAAATTTCAATTTTTGCACGGTTTTATCATTTCTACTTGTATTGAAGCGAGTAAATTTTACATAATCGATATAAATTACTGTAATGATATTTCAACTTTTTACAAAAAAATTATTTAGAAATTAAAAAAAAAATCTTTGACATTACTTATCTCCATAACTAATTTTATTAATTAGTGGTTTGAACATTTTCAACTCATTATCAATCCAACTACAAAATTTTTGCTACTAGTCAAGCGACGCACTGTATATTTAATGAGGAGATTAAAAATATAATTTTTATTATTTATTTCGTGTAAGTATTGTTATGCACACCTTTTTTAATTTCACGACAACTGCGCACAGAATAAAACTAAAACATTTTGAATAAATAAAATACGCCTTTTAAGCTTATTTAACCTCTGTCTACTAATAATGATTTAAATGTTTTGAAATGAATTGACTTGAAAATGTTTATCTTCAAGTTGGTCTTGTAGTTAGGACTCTCGCCTCATGATCCAAAGGTCGCGGGTTCAAACCTCACTCCAGACCAGTAGTTAGTCCTATGTTCATATCACAAGCGTTTAGTTTAGTTTGAAAACAGTAAGAATATTGATTAGTCACGTATTCCTTGGTCGCATCTCCATTTAAAAAAAAATGGAACAAATAAATGAAAAAAAACATATACACAAGTTAACTCAAAGAAGTTAACAAAATTGAAAATATTGACTTTAGGCAAAATTTAGTGTAGATATATGTAAATAATTTGGAAGAAGATCACATATATGTAGATTATAAAGAATACTGCCTAATGTTCCACATTAAAAATATAAAGGTGTCATTACAAGCTGCGAAATCTTTGCACCTATTCTATTTCACGAGAAGAACTACAGATGTTCATAATTTTTCAAGAGAATGGAGGTTTTGTTTTGGAACATTAAAGCAATGAAATTATATATTTTTTAATGTTAGTTATATTACAAAGCATTACTTTTTGTTATCATTTACTTTTTAGCTTTGTAAATATTTTTAGATGAAATAAATGGGAATATCCTAATTTTCTTTTATTTATTTATTTATCTTAAAAATTTAGTTCCACACATAATCGTTCAAAAGTTTTTATAATATTAGGTCCTTACATATGAAATTGACGTTTAGTATGGGAGGAACATAAAGTCGATTTTTTTTTATTATAATATATTTATTTAATCAAAGTATGTACCATTGCTATCTATGCACTTTTGCCATCTCATAGGTAGTTCATCGATCCCTTTACTAAAAAAACCATTCGGAAGGGAATCAATAAAATCTTTGAAGGCGGTTTGGACTGCCCCATCGGAGTTGAATTTTTTCCTTTGCAAGAAGTTATCCAAATTTCGAAAAAAATTGTAATCTGTTGGGGCAAGGTCCGGAGAGTACGGTGGATGTCTTAGACATTCCAATTGAAGCTCCTCTAATTTGGTAGCCGTCTGTTGTGCAGTGTGTGGTCTAGCGTTATCATGAAGCAGCAGTGGCCTAGAGCGATTAACCAGCCTCGGTTGTTTAGCAGCTAGCTTTTCCATCATGGTTTGCAGTTGCTGACAATAGACATCTGCCGTAATCGTCTGGCCAGATTTAAGAAAGCTGTAGTGAACGACACCAGCACTAGTCCACCAAACGCTCACAAGTAACTCGCGTTTGTTGATTTGCTTCACTCAATTCGTGAGGTACCCACCTTTCAAGCTTTTTCACCTTACCAATTTGCTTCAAGTGGATTAAAACAGTTTTATCACTAACACCGCAGCCTGTAGCTAACTCGGATGTGGTTTGCGATGGATTCCGCTTCCACAATAGCCTTCAATTCTTCATTATCAACTTTGGTCTCCGGCCGTCCACGGGGCTTGTTCTGCAGGTCGAAATTTCCAGAACGAAAACGTTGGAACCAAAAACGCACTGTGTTTTCTTTTGCGGCACCGTCGCCATACACATCATTAATCCTTCGAGCCGTTTCTGCAGCACTGGTGCCACGGTGGAACTCGTACTCGTAAATAACGCGATATTTCAAGTTTTTCATTTTGTAAACTGAGTCTCGCAAAGAAAAAAACAATTGAGGAAAAAACAAATGAATTATAATTTTCAAAACACAAATACATGAGTAAATAGCTGTAAAAATTTGGATTTGGAATTCCTAACCAAAGAGAAGATATTTGAGATCAAATTTGCCAGTACGGTAAAACGTCAATTTCATATGTAAGGACCTAATATAATTTTTGCACTTCAGTTTAAACCTCCTTATATTCTCCATTTTTTGAATTTCCTTTGACAGGCTATCGAAGATTTTTATACATTTACACATCATACAATTTTGTGACGTGTTTTACTTTTTCTTTGGTAGTCTTATGTTGTCACTTCCTCATGTATTGTAGGAGTGAAAATCCTTATTCATCTTCATCCTGTCATCAAAGTATTAGGGTACTAATCCATGTTTAATTTTAAATATTCGAACCATTACATTATATATTATTCTTTGATTTACAGTTTCCAGTCCTAGGGCATTCAACATTTTTGTTATTTTAGTTCTATTACACTTCAGTATTATGCGCATCGCTCTGTTTTGTACTATTTGTAGTTTCTTTAGCATTCCTTCGTCGCTTATAAATAATATACTGGAACAGTAATCTATGTGCGGGAGAATCATAGTATTGTATATTAATAAACTTGTATTTTTATTTATATGTCTTCTTATTCTTCCAAGTAGGGATACTTTTTTTGCGATTTTCTTCACCACTTCAGTATTTTTTGTAAATGTTAGTTTTGAATCTATAATTATACCTAGGTATTTTATACTGTACGATTTCTAATATGTCATTTTCTAGTTGCAAATTATATTTGGTTGTTCACTTTTTGCTTCCAATTATTATACATTTTGTTTTTGAAACATTTAATTTAAGTTTGTTGAATTGGAGCCATTTTGATATTTCCTCCAGTTCTTTATTTATGATGTAGATCGCTGTTTCCAGGTCACTATCCTTTATGTATATTAAAGCGTTGTATGCAAATAATCTTATTTTACATTTATTTAGTACTGATGTTATGTCATTTATGTATATGATAAATAATAATTGTCCCAAGACGGACCCTGTGGTGTTATATTGCGCGTTATTCTCGCCGCGCAGTTGTCTTGCGCGCATTTGTCGAGACGCCACACAAACGCTTGCCAAACGAAGGTAAAACAGTAATTAAAATGTACAATTTGATACAACGTCGTCTTCCGTAGGCTTACACGTATTTCGCTTGAGTTTTAGTATTCCGAGCCGCGTTTCAACAATTTATTGTTGGCAATTTGTCAAAAAGCTTAACACGGACAACCGTAGATTGCAAAGATGGATCCGCGCTGAAAGTGATGTTAACCTGGGAGGAGTTGTCGTGTTTCAGGATGTAACAAGCAAAAAGTTTTCACACGGCGTACAAAAGTATTGTTTGGAAAATTTTCAACTAAAATAACAATGATCCGTTAATGTTTTGTAATATTTTTAAGTGCTTTATTTATTACTAAGAAAACGAGAAGACTTGCTATATAAAATAAAAATGAGCGCTAATTTTTTTAGGATTCAACTGGCCAACATGCTTAATAACTGAAGCAAACACATTATGAAAAAAACTAACCCATAAAAACCAAGTTTTTGTTTTACTCCCTTTCTTTGTAAATTAGGTTTACCATCATGTAATAATTGACTGAAAATGAAACATGTCTAGACAAATATCTATGTCAAAAATCTCTAAAAATATATCTTTATTATTTGATTTCTTCCCAAAAAACCGAAGTGTGCTGTCATCTGTGAACCAATTGTCATAAATTTTCGAAATTCGTAGTGAAGTACTTATTATACCTACCGATGGAGTAATTCAAATTTTAAATATTCCGTGACGTTATCGGGCCGCCGGCGCTGTTGATAGTAATCAAACTTTTGTAATGATTCCAATTTGAAAAAACCATTAAAATTTCTAAAAAACCAAAATTATACTATAATTATTTTTATTTTTTAACGAATATTTGATAGATCTTTTTGATCATCGCCACGAGTTTGCTTGCAAAGTTTCAGCTCGATTGTATCACGGGAAAAGGGTCAAAAATTGATCCAAAATTTTTTCGACGGCAAGTAGGCAAGCAAGCAAGCAGACGCCACGTGTTAATATAAAGGGAGTAAAAACACCCAAACTTGAGTTAATAACATTGATTTAATGTGACCCCACCGAGAATTGAACCCGAAACCATCAGTTTGAGAAACCACAGCGGCAGCAAAGAAAGAGCTGGCGCTGATTCCTCACCTCTTCATTGACCGTAGAAACATTTACACGGGTTTAGCTTTGTAACCTCAACTAATATGTGATATTTATAGTATTATCACGGGAAGTGCCTGTGCGAAGCAAATGAAAACACTGGAACTTATTAATCAATTTAATAATTATTTTAATAAATTCACAGAGTCACTCGACACAAATAAAAATAAAGCAATATTCTTAAAATTACACTATTTTGCAATTAATCACTTTGTGAAACACTTTATTATCGCTTGCTAGAACATTCCGTTCACTGCTCGCATGTAATAATTTCGCCAATGTCCGTCGCTTCAATAAATCTCCATATCGTTGAACGTCAAAAAAATCATGAGCTTTCAGCGGCACTGGCTCAGCCTTTTATACGAAACACGTTGGTTCTTCGAACCTTTTAGACCATTATACACATTACCAATGTTTTCGAGAATGTCCTAGAATTTAAGGAATTCTCGAGAGACTGATTCTGTTGCTGTCCTCGAGAGAATGACAGTGCGTTATCATAAATATTGTTACAGTATAATTGCTCCTTATAAATCACGTGTAAAGTGAATTATATCAAATTATATCACCTGTATGCATTCTTATCACCTTTTTCCTCTTTAATTGCTTACTATACGCTACAAAACACAACTGTAAACTTCGCGACACAAACATGATCACCAGTAGCATCATATTCCTCATCACACTATACATTGGTAACCATTACCAACTATAATAACCCTACCAAAATTTCAAGATAGTTATAAACATATTTTTAAATGTCTCATTTGTATTCTATAATACCTAATGGAGCTGGTAGAATAACTCCACATTACAGAGGAAATCTAAGTTGAATTCTATTTTTACTTAATTTATTTAACTTCTTTTTAAAGTCCAAGACAGCGAGCCTTTCAAATGCGTTAAAAATATAATTTTTTACCGATTATATAGTATCTCAAAAATTGTACATATTTGAATGAGTATTTTTATTATAATGTATAGGTATATATACATATTTATTTTGTAAGTAAAGGATTGTTCTCACGGCGGGACAGTGAATGGCTCTTTTCTTGCAGCCGTGCTGCCTCGCAACTGTTGATACAACCTGTGCGGAACGGTATGGTCCTGCACGTTAGTTGACAATAATGTCAACCTGGTGACGATTGAGTAGGAATAGTAAGGACAAGCGGTGGGGACCATTCACTGTTTTGAAGCATTTCAAAATACTGGAAGTCTGATTAATTACACGAGTATGTTCGAGAACCTTCCAGGAATGGAAAAACCTTCCACAAATTGAGAACCTAATATAAATACCAGCGCCATCGCATGTCAAATCAGTTTCGTTTGATTGTAGCGAAAAATCATATATAGGCGAACGGGTAAGCAAACATAAATAACCAGCGAATAAAGTTTACAAGAGTACTTACGCATGGAATATTTTCAAATGCAAATTACGAAATAATATTCCAGTTAAATTTGTGTCCAGTAATCTATTAACAAAAAATAGTGAATTCATTTTAAAGCGGTTATAAACCTGGCATGCTGAAATTTACGTAGAAATGTGATTTTTTACTAGAAGATTTATCATAATTAGAAAATTATTTTAAAAAAACTAACCCATGAAAACCAAGTTTTTATTATACTCTCTCTCATTGAATTAGCTTTCATGCCTACTGCACGCGTCGGGGTCATTACTCATTTGCATTGATTCCGATTTGAAAAAACCATTAAAATTTCGAAAAATCCAAAATTATACTATAATTAATATATTTTTTAAATTAATTATTATTAGATCATTTTTATTATTGCCACGAGTATGCCTGCAAAGTTTCAGTTCGATTGGATCACGGAAAAAGGGTTCAAAATTGATCCAAAGTTTTTTTTCTTCTAAAAGAAAGGGAGTAAAAAAAGTAAACGAATAGCTATTTGGTTAAGTAGTCATGACGCTCGCGTAGTGATCTGATGAACGGTGGTTCGAAATCCATTGCAGGATACCAGCAAGTTTGTCCTATTTTTATAGAACAAGCGTATAGCTTGTTTTGAAGATAGTAAGAATATTGATGCGACCTACAATCGGTATTAGTCTCTATTAAAAAAAAATATTGAAAAAAAAATTATTGGCACATAATAAAGTAGGTACCTATATATTAAACTATTAAGTTATTATAAAATTTTAGAAAATAAATAAAATGTTTTTTTGACCAAGACAAAAAAGGAGGTTTATTAAGAAATAAAATATTTAATAGTTCAAAAATTGTCATTTAAAAGATATATAAATCACCCAATTTTCAGGCTCCCGGTGTGAATTAGGTCCTTTATTTAGATTACAGTATGAACACATGTATTCCATAATACATTTTCTCTTCATAATCTTCTAGACCGATTTGATATTACGATTTGTACGGAAAATGCTGAACGTTTTCTTCATTTCAATATCGAACAAATTCACTAAGCCATGCAGACTTTGGCGGGGTTATGTCGCATTCTTTTAGTATTTGAAATGAAAAATGATATTAGGGACACCTGTGTTTCGACATAAAACATTTATATGTAAAATACAGCCTGTAGAATTGTTTCCTTCAAACATTAGAACTTGTATTTCAAAAGCAGAATTGAAATTAAAATTTCTTAATTTAAACCTTTCCTTTCCGATGCTGTAGAATCAGTTGACAAAGCCTTTCATTATGTGGATATCTCTGGTGGAGGTGGAAAAAATAGTTTTATGATGAAATTGAAGTTAATTTGTCAATTCCACGCATGATAGACTACCATATATATTAAACTTTTGGAAGTTGTACAAATTATAGTATTTTTTTATTTTAATTATTTAAAAAAACTCAAGTACTTTATATTCTAAATAGATTGTTTCAATACCACTGAAACCTGATCGAAAAAGAAGCACAATTACATCTATAAGTTAAATTTGTAAAGAATTTAAATATAAGTACTTGTTGGTCTTGTGGTTAGGAGCCTGGTGATCCAAAGGTTGCGGGTTCGAACCTCACTCTAGACCAGCAAGTTAGTTCTTCATATCACAAGCGATTAGTTTAATTTGAAAATAGTAAGAATATTGATGTGACACGTATTCCGTGTTCGCATCTCTATTTTTTTAAGGAAAGAGATGTGCCTTCATTGGAGATTTAAATTGAAATGGATACTATATAGAATAATGATTTATTTTTTAAATATAGTTGGTTAAAAAAATTAAATAAGATTTAGTTTTTGAAGGACTTTTAGATTTTTTACATATTTTTGCACTTCGTTGGTGACAATATGTCGTCATAGTAAATTTCTTTGTAACTCCGTCGGCTGGCGACAATACCTATGTGGGCGAAGGAAACAACCAAATGAGTGAATAAAATCGAGTTTTAAGTTAAGTATGGTATAGTATTAAAATTTGGCAAGAAAAAACGACATTTGTCGACATGGTTTAATGACCTTGTGCAAAAAAATTACTGTTGCAATAATAAAACAAAAATAACAAAGGTTGTAAGAGATATTTCGTAAACAAACAAAACTCAAAATTTTTATTTTTGCTCTCCGAAAAACCTCCATTTTTTTACTTATTCGGTTGTTCCTTTCGCCCACAGAAATATCCTCAAAACATATTTCCTTAAAACTCCGTTGGCGACAATACATCGTCATAGTAAATTTCTTTGTAACTCCGTTGGTGACAATATGTCGTCACAGTAAATTTCTTTGTTACTCCATTGGCGACAATCGTCATGCTAAATTTTTTACAACTCCGTTGGCGACAGTCGTCATAGTGAATTCTTTTATAAATCCTTTGACGACCATATATCACCGTAAACAATAGATGTATTTTTTCTCAAAAAAGAATCCTTGTACCTAAAACCGCAGGTTTAACGTAACTAATTTAATTAGTTCTATATAATATTGCTATATAATATACTAATTAATATGAAGTTTCAATTATGCTCAAAATAAATCAGTTTATATTTTTGTGAGGTTATCAAAAAGATACTTATTTTGAATAACTAACAGTGAATTCAAGTTTTTTTAGTAATTTTTGACACGATGTTTCAATTTGTTTTCAATATATTATGTCATAAAAACTTAAAGGATATATTGAAAACAAGAAACACTCAGAATTTTAGTGACAAATCAGATTTCATAGGCTTTAAAAAAGAAAAGTATGTGTCCTTGAGTTATCAATTAGTAAGTCTAGTGATTCAGTTGATGATGGTCAGCAAGTGCATGAATGGGTAGATGTTAAGAGTGAAGAATTTGCTACCTTAATACTTTATTTTATATTGAATTAATACAATCTAACATTTTTGTGTCAATGTCATACCAAAAATATTCTGGAGCGCAAAGGGATAAATAATTTAACCTTAGGTCTTTATTATTAATACATATAATGTAAATGACATTTTCTGTTGTTGTTAAGTGTGGCCTGTCTCTTACAGATGGTTTGCGAATTCTGAAATTTTTTAAAGCAATCTAAAAGTGTTTTTTTGAAGCGTTGCATGAGTAGGTATTAGTAGAAATAATTTGTTTGCATTTGTTTTATTTTTCAATGCGTACTTGTCAAGCTGTAATTTTTAAAAATAAACTTGAAACCGGGATGACCCCACGCGCAGATCGCTAATGGGAAATCCATGTTATGTTTAAATAAGCCTAATTAAGCTTGGGGTTGCATCATATTCTGGTCACCTTTTATGAAATGTTCGTGGCGTAATACGTACGTGAAATTGCCTACGTACACAGATATGAAAAACACGATACTTTAAAATTGTATTTTCTGTACAATTTTCCACCGACGCCGACGCCGACGCCAGAGTTTGAAATATTTAATACGTCACAACACAATTTCGTGTGAAAAAGTCTCTCTGTTTTAAATATTATTAAGTAAAACGTGAAATTAAGTATTTGTCAAGGCTTGCACTAAAAACAATTACAGTTTTTATTTACTACGCGAAGTAAATAGACACGAATTTAATAGGAGCGCCGTTCTTTAATTCACACTAGAATATTCCATACAGTCTCACTCTAGTTGTCGCTAATTCGCACGTAAGTACCCACACTGGGCTTGTCTTGGGTAAAATGCCTTTCTATGGTCGCTTCTAAGTCACTTGTCTAAATAAATCTGACCGCGCCTCTGGTTTTCACCACTTGTATACAGAATGAATATTCGAAAGTTCGTCAAACTTACATTTAACAACTTTTTTAAAATGATAAACAGAAACACATTGTGTTTACGCTAATTCGCACGTAAGTACCCACACTGGGCTTGTCTCTGGTAATATGCCTTTCTATGGTTGCTTCTAAGTTACTTGTCTAAATAAATCTGACCGCGCATCTGGTTGTCACCACTTGTGTATTCGAAAGTTCGTTAAACTTACGTTTAACAACTTTCTTTATATTATAAACTTAAACATTTCAGTCGTTCAGTTACTAATATTACTCTGGTTGCACGTCAAATGAAGACTGATGCGAAGTGCAACGCCCCTTGCTCTTATAGGTAAATAAATGTCTTTCTCGATCTTTCGATAACATTCTCGATCTTTCTCGATTTTGCGATATCTATATTTTATCTTGCGATATCTATATTTTATCTTTTGATTTGAGTATAAAAGTTGTAGTGTGCTGTAAAATAGTTAATTACGTAGAATTATTTTCGATTACTGTATGCATAAATTTTTTTTTGTTGTTTATTCAATGTTACAAAGTTTACAATTTTATAATGTTTACAAAATTAAAATAAGCTTTTTTCATTGTTGCTGAGAGTCTTGGCAGCAAGTAAACACCACAATTGGTTTGATGCCCTGCCTGCTACACTAGTAGTTTACTGTATTATAGCAGACAGTGCTCTTCCAGTAGTATAATGTTCAAGAATATTAAGTATTTATATAACATTTGTGAATCAATATTATTGCCAATTAAAATTGAGTAATAGTAATAGTTAAATGTTTACAATCTAATGATGGTGTTAATTAATTCTATTATAGACAAAGGAAAAAAAATGATCTGAATAGGATATTTATTTTCATTACAATATTTTTACAATAGCATCGTTACAATATTTTGTTCTCATTGGTTATCTTTTAAGAATTTATATGAATAATTCATTTAATTATTCCATTATCCTTGTTCCTTTGACACGGACTTGTATTTCATCATGAAAACTCGATGAGGTACTCATATTCTATAGTCCGTATTACACCCGCATTAAGGAATACAAACTGCAATTTGCAAACGGACACTATCTCCTGTTCTAAAGCTCTCACTAATTGGATTCTCATATACGCCATTCGGCTGATGAAGCTTTCAACAATTCCTCCAATATTTTGTTTATTTGATCTTGCTAGGTTTTTGTGGATGTTGTCTTCAATACTTTCCTTGTATACGAGGTGTAACTGACTTATCCACAATAAATAATGGTAAATTTTCAAGTTTTTTGTTTGTAACATTGTGGAAATTCATTTTTAATATTTTAAAAAAATGGGGATAAACACAACACTGTTTTATTCCACTATATTTATTTTGAATTGTCAAAACGTCGGAGAAATCCCGAAAACGTTCTAAGAATTCAAAATAAATATTGTGGAATAAAACAGTGTTGTGTTAACCCTAATTTTTTTAAATATTATAAATAATGGGTCGATTTTTGCCTTAATTATTAGTCTAAAACGTTCAAGCAACAGTTGTAATATCAATAGTTGTGGAGATTTTAGTACAAGTGAGGAAGTTTTTTGGATAAGAATAAATAAGTTACAGAATCATGTGCCAATAACATGAACCACACAATTTCAGAGAAATATTTCAAATTTTAGATAATTATGTATAATCAGTATACAAACATGGCGACTTATAAATTACAATATTTTCATTATTCATAGCCTATTTGTACGGTTCTTTAACTTACCGCAAAAACAGGGTAAGTGCATATACCGTGACTTTAATTAGGAAAATACATAAAAAATCAATTAAAAAGCATAGCTCGTTTAGATATAAACGAAATTATATTAATAAATAGTTTAATATATTACTCATAAAATTTTGAAATCGATCTGGTGCACCGTACAATCACTTAGAATTTCACATATTCATTTTCTATGCTCTACTTAACCCAGCTCACCTTAATAGAATACAAACAATGATTCTGCCATCTATGATTAGAATTTGTTATCATTCCAAATTCAAAAGTTTTGACAGGACAGAAGTAATCTTACATAAACTAGTTAAAATGACAGGTGACGCCATCTCTGGACTACTGTATTCTGTAGAGATGTGTCTATTTCTTTGTACATTGCTCATTTACTCACAAGCAGGCTTTTCGTGCCATCTTTGGGATGACGCTGGTATCAAAATTAGTTGGCTTAGCAGTATTCCATTAAAATTTACAATAAGGAATTAAATTATACATCACCACTTCGGAACGCTTTATAACGGGTGCAATTTCCCTCGATATTGCGATAACTGAAATTCAATAAATTTTTATTAAACCTTCGGCTCCATTCCTTCGGGATATTTCCTTTCCACCCAAATAAATATCCGCGAAACTCAGGACGCTAATAAATAATGAGGTCAGATATCCAGAATTCTTATTGAAAATTCACAGGGTGAAAATTTTGAAATAAATCAATATTTACATTTGTAATATTGCTTTGAAAATTCAGTTGGAGTATAATTACTTCTAAGTCGAGCAAAAAATATCGATCTTGCAGTGGCGTGCGATATCGTTGCTGTAAAAATACACTATTCAAGGATCAGGTTTTTGTTTAAAAAATACCTATCAGTGTGTGAGATTCTCTTATTTTTTTTTAAATATATTTTTTGTAATTGAAGATTAAAATTTTAATTTTTTTAAATTTTATTTACGCTTCAACAGGCCAAGAGGTCTAATTACAGAAGCGAAACATATCGCAAAAAACCCAGGCCCAAAAAAAAACAGTAAATCACACAGATTAACTGTGACTTCACCTGGACTACGAGGACCGCTTGTATTATTGAAAACAGTAACACGATTACAATGTATTGAAACCACAGATTATAAAATTGTCAAGGGATTAACTAAAGGGGTTGAGTATGTCCCCCCTCGCGTATATTTAAGATACATTTATACAGCAGTAAGTATTTATTATCATAAAATAATTCCTCTACAAAATAAAATGTTTTTCTTTTTACAAAAGACGTTGTTTTTTAATTTATTTAAAATTAAGTTCCAAACTGTTAGTTTTCACGATAATTCTAATAATTTATAATTTTTAATATTATTTATTTTGACTTAATCATGATTATTTCAAAATTTACACGCTCATAGTAATGTTTTTAAACAAGTCGAAGTCAAAGTATCAGCCGTGAAGTCAGACCGTGAAACAATAAAATTATGTATATTATACCCAGCTACGTCTCTAAAAATGCTTCTTCATAGATGGTTATTTTCTGATCCGTTCTCGGAGTAATTTTTTTTAACAATATTTTTGAGTATGTATAAATTATTTAAGATGACAATTACTGAATTTCGTCCCCAGAGGTATCGCCAATAATCAATAAGATGATAATATTATAGATTTCTAGTAGTTATCAAGCTATTTATAAAGGAAAGTAGGTATGGAAGCCTTTTGGGTGTTTATAGGGCTAACCACCTATCTAATGGTGATCTTACGTGATTGGCTCAATTGATATATTATTTTAAAATTGTTTTGTTGTTTTGCTATAATATTATAAGGGAACAGGGAGTCTTTCGATACCGCCATGAGATCGAAATCAAAGTCTGCTGTGCATCAATTCTATAAATCTAAATACGTGTATTCTTGTGTGTAAATACGTGTATTCTGTATGTAACTTTGTATTACGAGAAACGTATTGTTTTAAAAAAAAAGAGATATTTTAGCCGCACACAGCTTTTTTAATGTGTGAAGTTTATTTTTATTAATATTTTTAGCATTTATTTTGTTATGAGGAATTTTAAAAAATGTTATTACTAACATAAAAAACTAACATTTTGTTATGAAGTATACGCCCCTGATAACTTGCTAATGTACTTTTGGTAATAAAAACCTTTGACATTGTTACAATCCCAGTAAAATACAGGATAAATATGAAAAATCGGTCCTCAGGGAATCATTCGTCGGCAATTTTTGTCGTTGGCTGAAATGTAAATCCACTTTGAAGCACATTTAAGCTTACAAATATTTGTTATGCAACTTGAAATTGTATGTAAGAAATTTTGAAGTCAATGAAATATCACCGTAATTTAGGAAGATAATTGAACATTATTTTAAAATAAGCCTTTATCTTGTACGAAAAAATATGTCATTCAGGATGAATGCAGACATTATCTAAATTCTTTTCCTGTCTCGAAGTGCAGTGTTCATTCCTGAGCATACTGATCCTTCTACAGCTTAAGTTGATAGCCTTTACTCATTGCGATCCTCCATATCTCATACTTGATCTGCATCTATTATTGGAGATTGACCCTTTACATCAGTTTTTATACATTCCAATTGTTTTACAACATCCAGCCGATTCTCATGAAAGGCAGAAACGAGCCAAGAGACAAACGAATAATGAGGCAAAACTCCCCGCTAGTACTACAACGCCTGGTGTGGCAACTGTCCAAGTGTGGTCAGCAATTATATATGGGAACCGTGAGTATTAAAAATGACAGCACAAGAGATATTCAAGTATTTACAATAAGTGCCACCCTTAAAGAACTATGTATTGAACTTTGTTTCGTCGCTTCATCAACCTACCACAGCATTTTCATCTCAGCTATATCGCAACCCTAGTCATTGACTATTAAAAGTCAAAATATTTCATTTTTGAGTTGTAAATACCAAAATATTGAAAAAATTACAACAAAATCAATCCAAACAAATACAGACAATCAAAAAATATCGTTGCTAAACAAACTGTACCAAATTTGAGAAAAATAAAATACAGACTTAGTTATTAATAATTCATAATATATGATTATATAAATCAATGCTTTAAGTAGTTGAAAAAATCTAAAATTTTAATAAATATTTAGTTTCAATATATTTTAGCAACAAAAGACATGAAAAATATAATCTATCATGAAAAAATATTTGATTACAGATGTTAACCAAATTTTTTTTTAAAATCATTAATTTATCCACTCAAAGACAAAATTATTGGATTTCTCACCCAAATTTACTATTTATTATTTATCTAGATTTACCCAAAAAATACATAAAAATAATATAGTTTTTATTTTTAGTGCTATTATTATTTTTTTTTCTTTTTCTGAGTTTATGTAGGTAATATTATTTCGGTAAACTTATGTAGGAAATAATAATGTCTGTGATAAGTTTTCTCAAAATTGCTCAGTGAAAATATTTGTTTGTATAGTTTTAGTGTACCTACTTCTTCATGTTTTCCTTCTACTCCTTATCCTATTGGGTCGAGGTCCCTGCATCGCATAAAAGATTCCAACTTCCTGTCTTGAGCTTCGCTCTCCAAGTCAGTCTAATTTAGTTGCAACCGCGATTTTTTTTTAATATCTTTGTTTACCTATGATATATAAAAAATACTGAAAGTACAATTTCCTTCTCATATTTAATATAAAATTCGAAATATGGTGTTAAATTATAAGAAAAACATAATGGTTTACTGCACACTTCTTTGATTGCTTTCTGAGAATTAAAATTTTGAATACGACTTCCCAATTACAATAATAATTTCATTATCTGTCTGTCCGTCCATCCGCGTAACTTCATGTAACGTCCGTAACTTTTTTAAAGTAAATTTTTTGGATTTTTTTTTTAATTTTGTTTCTTTTTCGAATTTCTTCGATTTTTTTTTTCGAATTTTTTTCGATTTACAAAAATTTTTTTTTTCGAATTTTTTTCGATTTACAAAAATTTTTTTTTTCGAATTTTTTTTTTTTTTAATAAAATAAATACATAAATTCATTAGGAGCCGACGTGTAAAAGTACCCTAATTTTTGACGGGTTACAGCTAGTCTCACACTAAAGATCCATCTTGTCTATCTGTTTCGATGTAAGAGCCCATCATTCTGACCCATAAGCATGGCTTCATCGCTGATTCATAAGCCTTTTTCACTAGAATCCTTTTATCACATATCATTCCCATAAAAATAATTTAATTGTCTATCCGCAACTTCGGTAAGTTGCGAAAACATGTTTTATAAAAACTTTTTTATTTTTTTATAAATAAATAAATACTTATTCTTTAGGAACCGAAATGTAAAGGAATCGTCATTTTTTACGGTTACAGCTAGTTGTAAAAATAAAATCTAAAATTCCATTTTTTTTCTTGTATCGCGCAGAAGCTTTGCCGAAAGATTTATTTTAACTGATTTAATGTAACAATTGCTACTTCACAGACTATTGAATGTAATTCAGACGTCACCGACGTAAACGAAGATACATGGGAGGCTGGTCGCGTATCGACTCGTTTCATCTCATTCGTGTTGAGAATGTATTTAATTCACATACATTGTATAGTTAAAAGGTTCCCTGTTTAAATCCCAGAGAGAGATTTTGAAGAAATCTACTTATCTTGTCAATTATGTATTTACTACCCGCGAAAAATCATGAAACATATTATTAAAATGATCTGCGGCTTCGTAAAGCCCTAGAATATAATACTTATATTATATATGATATATATATATTTGATTATGATATAAATTTGTAAAACTTTTATTGTAGCGAAAGTTGCGCATGCGCAGCGAGCGTATTGTAGCGAAAATGCATGTAGCGGGAAGTAGCGTATATTGCGAAAACACGAAATGCGCGGGCATCCATTAAACTGTAAAAAAATTATTCCCTTAAAATATATTTCAATAATATAAATTATGTGTTGTTTCGAGTACCAGTCATAAAGATGCTCTATTCAAAAGCTGACGAATGATTGGTTATTGAATTGAAAATTAGAACTGTTTATCGAATTACGATTTTTAGATGTATATTAGGATTTCATGTTATTGTCGATTTTTGCAAAAACGATGTAGGTACCTAAATGTCGGATATAACAAATTGTGATACAAAACGCAATAGAGGATATGAGAAAAATGTCGAATTTTTCTCATATTGCCAGACGATCGTCATAAGCAAATCAACCGCAATATTTATGATACTCTGTGTCAAAAATTTTAAAATTTTTTATTTTGTTTGCTTGTTCGCCACATGCACTATACACGTTTAATTGTTGTGCAGGACATGTGCCAATTCGTACATGGTCACATTGCGTTGATATAATTAATACATGTTATTGGAATATTGGGTTGAGTTTGAAATAAGTACCTTATGAATTTTCTACTTAATATTATGTTACTATCTCATTAAAAAATAATAATTAAGTAAAATTATATCACCTTATGATGCTTTACAAAAGTAGGTACTAAACATATTTATTTTTTATCTTCGTTTTTCAACACCAGATGTCTTTCGCAAAAAAGGTTAAATGATGTACAGCGGTGAGGGGTATCTTAGAAGTTTTACAGTAATGTAAAATAAAATACTTTAAGGTGTGAATAAAGTTTCGTAAAATATAGGTTCGGTAAGGAATACAAAAGTGTATGGATGAAAATGAAATATGAAAAGCTTACCATAATGCTTTCTTCTTCCGTTCAACTTATTTTAGAAACGGCTCGCCCCACTTCTGCCTCTGAAAATAAAACGATTTCATTATTTATCAGACAAGTAGGTAGGTATATTTAAAAAAAAAACTTTTATACATAAACACTTAAATTTATTCAGTCAGCCTTCTGATTCCGCAAATCATAATTTCCATTATAAGGGTGATATAAATTATTTAAAAATTAAGATGAATCATAGATTTATCACAAAGACGAAACAATTTATAAAAGTAAGTATTATCACGAGTTGGTAGAAACGGAAGGAATTGCACAAAATTGACGATTGTACAGAACTCTGCACGTTTTACAAAAAAAAAATTAGTTTCTAGAAATTTGGAGAGGTCTGTCAATCAATCTCGAAGTTGCGCGAAGCGACATCATTTATATAAAAGATGATAGGCCCGCTGAATGAACAGTGCGCCGTTGTGACAGAACACGATGTCATAGAAGCTAACGAATTATGAACTCGCGCAATTGACGATAAATAATCGATAGATCACAGAAAAGCGAAATTGAAAAGCACCTTTCTAAGTATGTGTGAAATATCCAGAGTGACAACAAGTGCGATTTACGAAATTGGTGTTAATTAAAGAACGCTGCTCCGATTAAATTCGTGTCAATTTAAAATTTATATGTTAATTTAAAAAAATATGAAACGTATAAAATACTTGTTTATTACAAGTGTTTCATATGCTTCCCATAGCCACCTTGTTTGGTGCACACAAGGGTTACGACCTATTACAGGCTGGCTTAAGTGATTACATAATGTAACGTGCACCGATTCTACCCATGATATAATTATTATATTTTATTTACACAACTCAATTAAAAAAAGATTAACCATGTATCCAACAGCACATAAACATGTGAGAAAAGGATTTTAAAAATCAGAATTTTTAGATCCCAATTATAATAATTACGTTCTGTGTGTCCATCTGTCCGTCTGCCTGACTATCCTCGTAACTTCATGTAACGTCGGTAATTTCTTTATAGTGAATTTTTTTAATGATTTTTTTTTCGAAAATAATTTTTTTGGATTTTTTTTTACAATTTTTTTCTACGTAATTCTTTTTTTTTATTGAATAAATAAACACTTATTCCTTAGGAACCGGCATGTAAAAGAACCGTCATTTCTGAAGGGTTACAGCTATCGCGATTATAATAATTTCGTTACCTGTCCGTCCAGCGGTCTGACAGTCTGTCTGTCCCGGTACTTCTTTATAGTAATATTTTTCTTTTTTCCCCTTTTTTAAATTGTATTGTTTTCTTTTATTATTTAATAAAATAAATAAATACTGATTCCTTAGGAACTGACATGTAAAATGGCCTTCATTTTTGTTGCACCTAGTATGCTAAGAAATAGGTTAAGCATTTGGTTATTTATCTTTATACTGTTTTGGTTGCTTTTGCCCTTGAGAAATAAGCGATATTTTTTTATAAATAAAATGGTTATATAAACACATTTCACTATGAATTTGCCATAAATAAGAAACCACAGTGTGTTTACATCAAACATGAAAACAAAATATTGAATGCTCTTGCTCTAGAGAAGGAAATAAATATTTGCAAATAGAAAAATTGTCATAAGAACAAATTTCAATACAAATTTGATTTAAATGGGAAACCTTAGTGTATTTGCATTAAATATTATTAAAACCATAAATAAATATATAATTAAGTATGCAACTGATTTGGTATTACAAAAAAAAAATATCAATTATACGTGTCAAAATGTGCGAGAACTATAATTTATTTAAAAATCTATTTCTGAATTAGTATAAAAATATTTATTAATTATAAAAGCAGGCTGGCAGATTTACTCATAAAGTTTATATACAGGTCCACAAATACAACTTCTGCAATCTAATACATAATTTATATCCTTAGATTACCTGATGTGACTCCGAAAACTTTTGTTTTTTACAGCGCGAGACAGACGAAAACGGGTCAAAATATCTCAATTTTTTTCCTTTACAAAAGTTTTTTCGGGGTAAACTTTGGCAGCAGTAGCTCTTATAAGGCTTAAGATATTTACGAATAAGTTTTTAAAAAATGACGTCTACAAAACGTACTCTCCAAGACACCACGACGGTCCTTAGTCTAAGAATTTTAAATTTAAAGCATAGAAAAAAATGAAAAATATTGTTTATAATTTATTAATATATGTCTTTTATTTTATTTATATTTTATAATTATTTATTTATTTGAAAATATTAGAGATATAAAAGTAAGTAATATATATAAATAAGAGTGTAGACAATATTAAACATATTCAATTATATCCTAGCATATTTCACATATAAAATATTCTTTTTAAAATACATAATACCTTACACAATGCGGAAAATTTGTTTGTCAGAAACACAAGAATGGTGAAGGTAAATGTATTCACAATATTCTCTCATAAGTCGTTGACATAAGTCAACGCAACTATTCTCAAGAGCTATGGTACTTTGAAATATTACTTTAGCCGTCAAAGAATATTTTTTTCTTTTTTAAAAAAAAAATAGAGATGCGAACACGGAATACGTGTCACATCAATATTCTTACTATTTTCAAACTAAACTAAACGATTGTGCTATGAAAATAGAACTAACTTGCTAGTCTGGGCTGAGATTCGAACCCGAGACCTTTGGATCACGAGGCGAGTGTCCTAACCACAAGACCAACAAGCTACTAATTTAAAATGCCATATTGTTTGTTAGAAACTTTTCAGCGGGAAAAAAGTTTTTTAATACTGAACATTAAAATCAAGAAATGTATAAAATCTATTTTCTAGAGAAAAAATTTTTTTTTTATTAACTTCGAGTTTTTTCTTTCTTGAAAGCATCAATTCGTTTTAAGCATTTTTAGTGAATATGTTTCACTAAAAATTCTTATGAAATTAACACATACAAGACCCAAATGATATGCGAAACTAGGGATTGAAATTAGTGATACTTGGATGTAGAGCCATTATTTTTTGTCTTCGTATTCAATAAAAATAAATTTTGAGTCTTTTACATTTTTTTTAATATAAGGTAGGTACAAATACAAATCCTACATATTTACATATTAAATATATTATGTAGACCTCATCAGTGAAGAGAAGCTCTTAAGTCTGAAATCGGGAAAATGATTTTATGTGAGATGATATCTTAAAATATTTTTTTAATACATTTAATAAATGTTACTTCATTTGATATTGTAACGTTCAATGTAATTTTATGAGTGGTTGGAGCTTTCGCCTAACGATAGATAGGTCGGTGGTTCAAGTCCTTTTCCGAGATATCAACGAGTTATTTTTTTTTAACATTAACACATGCCATCAGTTTTGTTTAAAAAAAGTAAGAATACTGATATGACGCACAATCGCATTTCTTCTATTTTCTAATAAATATTAATTAAAAAAGGGTCTGTTTAAATCTCACAAAATAAAATTTATGCTGATCATATTTCAACGGTCAAAATGTGAAAATAATTAAATTCTGTACTGAAAAAAGCCTTTTCTTGTATTATTGTTTTAATCTAAAAATAATAGTTTGAAACTAGCCGCGACAGTCGGCGCAGATGGCGCTCAACCATTAATTAAAGTTTGAAATGTTACAATTAATATTTATTCCACAATAATATTTGGGAAGTATTTGCTAACTTTATTACGCTTATCAGCTTTCGGTCACCCCACAGCTTTCCACATGGCTTGACTACAGTAATCGGCGAAATCAGTTGCTTTTGTTTGTTTTACAAATAACAACCAAATTTATTTACAGATCACCAATGCTGAATAATTTACCATTTTTTTTATTTTATAATCGACTTGCAAGTGCAATAAAATATTATTAATTTATTGAAAAATAAATTAGAATAATAAAAATTATCAGGTGGTTTGAGCATGTTGAGCGAATGAATAAGGAATAAATGGTAAGACAGATATTTAACGCAAGTGTTGACGACGCCAAAAAGAGAGCGGCCATAGAACACATGGCATGACCAGATTTACCAGATACTGGAAGATAGTCCTGTTAGAAGCCTAAACAAACGTCGAGCTTGCAAGATATGTAAATGTGGATGAGACGCGACTTGTATGACTGAAGATTGTGGCGCTTTATCCCCTCTACGTATCGGAAAGTATGTATTGGAAAAATACACTTTCATCAAAAAGTCCGAAATTGTGTGCTGATAAAAAAAGAGAAGCTTGTTAATGTAGTGGTTCATGACGCTCGCCTAGTGATCTGGTGGTCGGTGGTTAGAGCTCCATTCCAGGACACCAGCAAGTTAGTCCTATTTTCATAGCACAGGCTTTTGGCTTACTTTGATAATAGTAAGATATTGATTGAAAAATATTTTGTATTCGATTTTTTTTTGTTTAAAAAGAAAAAAAATAAA
The DNA here is from genome assembly GCA_016648135.1 of Agrypnia vestita. Taxonomy (NCBI): domain Eukaryota; kingdom Metazoa; phylum Arthropoda; class Insecta; order Trichoptera; family Phryganeidae; genus Agrypnia; species Agrypnia vestita. The sequence goes on along the minus strand of JADDOH010000758.1, from coordinate 12,738 downwards.
TAAATTAATCTTTGATATACGTATGATTATTTTGTGAAATCACCATTTTCAGTTTTATATTTTCTAGTATTTTAGGAACGGGCAATATACAGGATGTACCAAAGCTAGCAGTAGAAACTTAGCCGGTAGATTTCTGCCTATGTTATGAGTCTAAAATGTTGAAGCAACCATGACCTAAATATCAATAGTTATGGAGATATGCAATAAGAAAATTTGCATTTTTTTCCAATATTTCAGACTTATTTTTTGCAAAAAGTTGAACTATCATTACATTAACTGATTTCGTTTAAGATTCGTTCGCTCTAATACAAATCGAATAAAGTGATAAAAACCTTATGAAAATTGAAAAAAGTTTTTTTTACAAGGTTTTTATCATTTTACTTTCTTGACAGTACTAAAGCAAATGAATTTTTCATAATCGATATAAGTTACTGTAGTGATAGTTCAACTTTTTGCTAAAAATAAGTCAGAAATATTGAAAAAAAATCCAAACTGGATATTGCATATCTCCATAATTATTGGTATTAGGTCACGATTGCTTGAACATTTTACACTCATAACATAAAGTTTCTAAAGACAGTATGAAAAATAAATCGGTCATAATATTGTGAAAAATTGTTCAAAAACAAAAATCAAAACCTGGTTTTTGTAAAATTTGAATCGGGTAGAACATCCCTCAAGCACAAAGTTAGTCTCTCTTTGGAGAGGTTCATCGAATAAAATATATGTATTAATTATAGTTTTAATAGATCAAAATGAAATATATAATGTTATCAATAAATAAAAAAAATTATTCCACTATTGATATTATCGACTCAAGCCAGGGTCTTAAATTAATATTTTTGCAAATAATGTTAGTTACGAATTTAATTAATTACATGCCAGAAACATACTCCACATAGTCTTTATTGAATGCTTTCATTTTTCATGAATAATCTTGCCTTCCCTTACAAGATTGTCAGTACTAATACGTAATTATTTTGTAATTAAAAATCACCATTTATCTTTCCCGGCTTCTTTCCATTCAAAGCCTTTAATCTTGCATCCAACGTAATTATCCGCAAATATAAAATGGTTTTCGAAAACAACCCCATTTCTTATTTACTCTTCATGTGTCGTAAACCAGGAGCTAGACTCCTTGGGGGATCATATTCGCCCGCCCAGAAAAAATGTTTAGCTACATATAACATTATAATGTCGTTACCACCATAAAGAAAATGTATGGGGAGTCATTTATCTCGGACTCTTGTCGTATTTTGTAATATAATGTCTTGTCCTGCCATGTGTCGCAGTAACATTATGGTCCATAATAAATTTTTTGATCACCAAAATAATGACAGTCTAAATAAGGTTAAGGAATATTGTAACGAGATGCTAAAAATAATTTGCGCACTGTCCAAACCCTTGGTAATACGTCACTTGGAACAACGCTATGGAAATATCAAGATAGTCTACGTGATTTAAATTGATCTAAAATCTTTGGAAAACGTCTACAAATATCTACATACACCTGATACAACCGAGAAACAACGAGAACTTTCACACTAGAATAATCTGGAAAATACTAAAATACAAGCATTTTCGGGCATAAATACGAAACTAGGCCGCGGCGCAAGAGTTATCGTGTGGTAATCGAAGCGATAAATAAAGCGAAAATTGAGCGAAGTACCTAATTGGCGAAATAAATAAATGCGATGAATACTATGAGCGAGTATTGGATGGAATGTTCTTGTGAATGTTTAGTACATGTTACCCAGCAATAATTATGTGTTCAATTTTGATTTCAATAATAGTGTAAAAATTTAATTCTTTGTAAGTGACACTTTATATTGTATATAGTTTATTAAACCTTAATTAATAAATTGATAATTATTCCTGGGTTTCAAGTCATCTCTCCTATTAGCTACGACACTTGCCAATATGTATGATACGTATTATATTTATTTAAATAATAATGAATCTGTATTTTTTTCTTTCAATAAAAATGACGCACGGGAATTTTACTTTTGTGAAAATGTGTAGAAAACATTCGTGCACATGCGTGAATTTTTCCCGCCCCCGGAATGTATCAGTCGCTGGCAGTCAATATCTGAGAGAATAAGTGTAATTAGTGCTCGACGGAACGATTTGATTAGAGATATTGCATTTAGTTATGCCAAAAGCTTGGCTATACCAAAGTGGAAATCATTCGCAAGATCCAACAGGCATTCGAGTATTTCATGTATAGAAAAGTGGCACAACCTCTTCAAAGATGACTGCACATCAATGGACCGCAGATCGCATCCTGCTAGGTCCCCAAACAGCCGATAAAACAATCGGCTTGTTTGGGGGCAAGGTGTGATAGTGATGTGCAAAGTTTCAGGGTCTTTTTATCACAGGGAAAGCCTAAGAGTCACCATGCGCGTCTTATCAAGGAAGCACTAGAAATCTACAAGGATCCGATAAACATTAATAGAGACGATGGTCTCAAATTAAAAACATCTTGGTATCCGGCGCTTCAAAGTCATTCTCGTCGCAGACTCCGCAGAGATAGTGATCAGACAACAGATGAATCATACATACAACACAATACAACACATCATGACTTCGGCACGGTATTGCGTGCCGATACTTAACCACAACACCAACATTCAAGACAACACATCAGCCCTGATGATGGACCCTGCAATGGGATCCGAAACGTCGGCCCGAAAGGTCGTAAAAACACGGCATAATACCCCAGTAAACACAAACTTGAAGATTCTGTGTGGCCGTGAAAACCTAAGAACATTCTTGAGGTAGGGATAGTTAAGTATTGAATATACATTCAACTTCGACTGAGAATTTAGGCTTGTGAGAGTTCATATCTGCGAAATTCGATCCAAAGTGGGTAGCTCCATACACCATCTTAAGATTTTTTTGCTTCTAGAAGTGATTTTATTTATCATTCATTCACAAATTACGAAAATTTGTAATGCAAAGGTAGCGTGGTAGGTGAAAAGTGTTATTTTTAAATGAATTTCAGTATCCTTTTTAGTTTTTCTCGAATATCCGTTTTTTAGACCGGTGGATGAATTATCTTGAAAACTACTGGGCGGATTTTGTTCTAATTCTGTACACGTTACTTATATTATCTACGTTGTAGTATATTTTTTATATTACGCGCTGTTTTCTTACTATGAATCTTTACGCTACAGGTATAAGTTTCACCTATTTGTCTTTCACTCACTACCTAGTTTCCAATCGAACTAAAGTTTTGTACACAGACGTATTCTCGATGAAAATACACAAATCAAATTTACTAATTAATCAATCAATCCATCAAAATTAATCAAAATTATATATAAAAAATCAGTTAATGAGGTCACCAAAAATTGCGCTAGTTTTCTACAGTGATTTTATACGCTGGGTAATATTTTAAGACTTAAAAAAAGAAAATTATATATGTTACAAAATACATTTTGGCTGCTTTACTCTCCAAATAAAAGCGTGGGCGCTTTCCTTCCACCAACAAAATGATTCTGTAATCCATATCATTATCGTAAGCACCCACCTTTTACTTGAAGAGTAAGGCAAAAAAATTGTCAAATCAATGTCTAGCACGTGCCATCGCGGCAAAGACGCCACTATCAGCCAATGCTTCTAATTTCATATATATGTTGCGAGGCTGGTGTCAAGCGTGTGGATGTTGTAACTTTGATGTATTTTGGCATATTTTTTTTTTTTATTATTTCAAAAAATCCTTGTTTACAAATAAAGCTACTTAATACTAGTTTAACAATAAAATATAAGATAAATTACACTTTTTTTTTGTTAAATTTGTGGATTATGCCACTGTACTAGGCTACGCCTGTCCCAGAGTGGCGTTATAGAACACAATTATAATATTTTTTTGAATTCGTCAGTAATATTTATTTTCATAAGGTAGTAATTATATATCTACAAAGTATCAAGTGTAATGTTAGTGAAAGTTGAGTGAGTCATAAGTCCAAGTGTAAATATGTGTAGAATAATTGTTTAATGTAAAAAGGGTTAAAGTTTTGTTTAAGATTATTTTTATTTGTAGACATTATTATGCAATTACAGTAAGTACATTTTCAGTTGCTGTTCTACCTTTGGAGGTAAGCCAGTTGTTTGCTAAAGCTTTTATTTTATTAATTGAGTATATTCTGATTTCCGGGAAGTCTGTTTTAAATATGTTAAATATTTTAGGCCCTATGTACGAGTAATTTTTCTGTCCATGCGAATGTCCATCTTCGAAAATATGCAATAAATACTTTTTTTTGATTAATATAAACAATAACTACGCTTAATTATTTACATTTTCAAATTCTATGTAATTTATGTGATTATTTTTAAATATTTATTCCAAGCTTTCATACAATATGTATGGCGGTAACTACCGCCATACATATTGCATGAAAAATAAAATGATTATAAATAAAAATGCTTAATTAGATATACGGTACCTACCTAGTCCGGCAAAATTCAATAATAAATAAATGTAGGTACATACATTTTCTTTACTTGTATTTACTAATTAATAAATATTTAAGTATTAGCTTTTTTTAATGATGTTTATTTATGTTGCAACTAAAATGATATTTTTAATTCTGAGATATCAAACGTTACACATCATATGCGACTACTGTAAGGCTCGCTTGTTTTTTTTTCATGTAACTACCTACTATAATTTTTTATGGAAAATGAATAAAAATTATTTTCAATGCTCAATAGTTTCGTCAAACAAAGTTGAATTCGAATGTATTTTTTGAAACCTCAAGGTGGCATAGCTTCTTAAGACATTTTGTGCACGCTTTACATAAAAAATATTATTATCATCCCTTCTCTTTTGTATCTATGGATCCTTCGTAGGACGACGTATTCCGGGTTTTATGATTTAATAATATCACTTATGTAAATGTGTACTACTGCAATGCTAATTTCCACTTGAACGAAACGTACGATCGTAAATCTTTTTTAAAATCCGGATGTGGGTAAATTTATCGACCTCCTCTTCCGTGGAGGGGAGAGGGAGGAAGGAGCGTGCATCCGAGGAAGAAAGAGTAGAAATTAAATTCCTTTGAATAATAGTATTCATGAGAATTGTTCTCTTTTTTGTATGAAGCATTTCTTGGGGTTTACCTTAGTTCTAACGTGAGTATAACACCAAAGAGTGTGTTCTTTCATCGTAAATTATATTGAATTTCTTAAGAAGCGTGTAGAGATTTGAAATTTTTATCTCGAAAGCAGCTCCAAGAACAATACAGTGATTTATTTATTTAACCCTGGATTACTTCACCAATTTGCATCATCGTTATTACTTCCTGGGGTGATATAAATATCCACCAAAAATGTTCAGAAAATAAAGTTATTTTTTAGTAGTCAGTGAGCATTACATGGATTCTCATAACAGAGAATCTTTTTCTTTTTCTTTTTCTCTCAGAGAAATTTTCTCAAGCCTATATATTTGTGATGTATTTTGCTATATTACTTAGGCCTCAAGAATATTAAAGTTGAAGTGTATTTTGAAGCACATGTAGAAGCATAATAAAAGAATAAAAATGAGGGCTTCTGTCTGTACAGTATATTTCCTTAAACATTTTATTAATTTCATAAATCATGTAACTCAATAAAATGCGAACCGAATCAAACACACCTATAAAAAATAGATATACTCTTAAAATAACATCTTATATATAACATCTTTCTTCCAAAAAACTCGTTACATACACCGTTCTTTGTACATAAAAATTTATTCGCATGAACATTATTTTAAAACATTTTTTTTGCTTAGAATATAAACCTTATATATTCATTAATATCAAAATAACCATTGTTTACATTATTTATATTATTAAAAAGTAAATCCTATGTTTCGGATCCAATGGTTCCTTAATTAGGAATGAAGTAAAGATATTAGTAAAAACAAAAAAAATAGTATATGAGAATTGAATAACTAAGTAGAAACTAATGTATTATTATATTTGCAAAAAGGGTTTCAATATTTATATTATTTAATATAATATTAAAACATTTTAAATTTCCTATCTTTCTAATTGTTTGTGAAATTTCCAAACCTTTGTAAAAATTAAAAGAATAATTTGTTTCCAAAAGTTGATTAGAAAATTCAGGGTGCTATTTAAATATATTAAATACTTTATAAATCCTAATCAACATTTCAATAAGTCTTACCTCTTTTAAAATGATTACAAACATCATAAATTAATTTATAAGCCCACGATTTTTTTTAAATATCATCCTTATCCTTGTTATTATTCATAAATCGTAAATAAAGTTCTTCAATTTATTATCTGTCTGTACAGAATGCCGGTTGTATGATGTCTTTAATTATTAAATTTGTAATATGATAAAAAAATATTGATTGTATTATTTGTTTATATATACTTCTTTTATTTGATTAATCTAATACTCTTGTTTCGGGATTAGGTTGCTCCAATTAAAGACTTCGTTCTCGTAAGTATTTATTCGGTAACAATAACGGGTTAGGCCTGGTTGCGCCATCAGAAGTAAGAGTAAGAGTTAAGCAAAAACCACAGATTTTTACGAAAACGAGTGTTTTGATTGGTGGAGAACGCAAAAATCTATGCTTTTTTCTTAACTATTACTCTTACTTCTGATGGCGCAACCGGGCCTTAGACAATCGTTTATACAGTAAGATGCGGTCTGGATAACAATGGTAGTGAAAGAGGCTCGACTCGACATTCACGCGCTTTTTATACATTCTCTCTCTCTCTCATGCAGTCTCTTTCTGGCGTCACGACATACGTTCCTCAGATCTATTACAATTAATTACACCAACATGTTTCAGAAAATCCTTTCCATCGTCTGGGTGTTGTATAAAGAAAAAAATTAATATGATATTTTATTAGTATATTGCTCCTTGCGGTGTATACATACCTAAATTTCTGTTCTACGAAAAACACATCCATGTACCACAAGGCGCAGGAAAGGGAGAATACATAAATTCTCATCGACAATACCATGGATAATACCTTATGAATCCATCAACCCTAAACTTTTGGGGATTAGATATCGTATAAAGTTAGCTTAGTGTATTGTTACCACATTATTAGACAATGCTATATTAATAATCAATATTAATTTATAGCATTGCTTACGCCTGAGAAACCGGATTCGAATATATTCTGATTTGGAAATCCCTAGCGGACCCTTATTGCGGGAGATGCGCTTAAAATTGGTGATACCATTTAATTAACTACATCGTAAATAGAGTTATCTTCAATTTGTCTTCCATAAACAAAAACAAGATTTCAATACAGATATTATAAAATAAGATAAATTATAGAAGTCTCATAAAAATGAAGCTATTTATATGTGGGAGACAGGTTTGGAAGCCTAAAAAGGAAATCTTTTTCGAAAAGAAGGCACGTTTTTTATATACCTAAAGTCGATTGTTTTTGGGAACCTAATCTAGTTAATTGAGCGTGTAACAGAAAACCCAACCGAAAATACATTAGCTCAAAAAGCAGAAGCCTTTACTAAGCCTTCGTTGGCTGAAACAAAATTGTTTTGACGTAGCAAAAAAAACAATCGCTTTCCTATATAGGGATACACACGCTAAAAGTTCCTTCCTAAATAAATGAAAAATACGCAAAGGCAACAGGTCCTGTCGGTGTTGTCAGTAATACAATTCAGATGATTAAAAGTCAATTTTGAAGGTACATCAAAAAAAAATTGTATCGAAAAGTATTTAGTTACCAAAAGGGTACTTTTTGGGTTGAATCTATATTGATTTTGCCACAGAAACCATATATAAAACTCGCAACATTTTCGTCATAATATCATATAATATTAAAACGAAAATGTTCAAGAGTTTTATTAATAGCTATTTGTAAAACGATACACCTGATATTCAAATAGTTATTAACTTTATGTTAGGCAATGACTCCCAAAATCCTCTATGTAATAATTCTCAATGTTTTTAATTTGTTTAAGAGATTTTTTTCATTTTAAAGCCTTATTGGTGGGAGACTTTCATGTCACCCACGAACAAGTACGGCTAGTCCGTAACTTTTGAGGCCTTTTTAGCCTTGACAATGGCAGGTGATACCGTGTCGAAACGTCGGCCTTGGTCTTCTCACTGAGAACATTTACAGAAAACGCGAGGGAGTCCAGAAGTTCCTTTTGTTACATACAATAACGCTCGCGGAAACCTCAAGCAAAATATATATATATATATATATAATTTTTTTTAATATATACTAAATTTTTTTCATTAGATAGATTTTTTTCTGTATATTTCTGATCATAGAACCGCTTTCTTAAATTGCTATTTAGTAATTTTTTTTATTAAAATGTTAAAATCCTTGTTAATTTTAATTAATATTTAAGTACGGAAAATTTGACTTAGAACAAATCACAAATATTACAAATCCAATACGCCATTAGAATAATTTTATTTGAACTTGTATTGTGATTAATTATTACATATCCATCACACTAAATTTACTTTTGTCTCAAGTCTGTCCGTCTGATTTGTTGAATAATATTATTAACCTATAGATATAATTATTTAGAGTGCCAATATTTTTTTTCGAAGAGAAAATTTATATATATATAAATCTATTATTTATCTCTGTTTTACTGAGCCACAACATTTTTTACAGCCCGCACTGCCAGAAAAAACACCTAGTAGCCTTTGTAACGAATTAAAATGATTCGTATGTTTACATTTTTCACATATACCGCTTCGGCAATCTAATGGATTATTTAAAAGCTGTATAATTATTTCAATCGCCGCTAGGGCGACGAGACCTGGAAAATTATCTATCACCACTATTGGCGATTACTACTATAAGTATTACGTATATTATTATATACATAGGTATGGAAAATAAGATGTTTTTTATATTAAAAAAATATGTATCTGATGGGAAAGGAAACACTCTACTGTTCTGACACGTAACTTTCACCTAATCGATGATCTTACATATTCGCATGCAATCTCGACAATTGTTGAGGCTCCGAACATGACCATCTTCAATTATCTGGTTTATCTGGTCATGCCACATATTACGCGGTCACCTTTTCTTTCTGGAGCTGTCACCACTTAACGTCTTTCTTACTATTTTTTCTTCATTCTGAGTGACACTTTTTTTATCTACTCACTATACCAAGATTTGCTTTATATTATTTTATCGTTAATAGATTAGCCACTGATACGTCGAAATGATTATCATATTTATATTTATTTTCATTCCTCTCGTCAGCTGCATGCTTCGCTTTCATACATTCGGTACCAGAATTCCAATTCGTACCGCTAGTTTGTTTGATAGATATATTTATATTAAAAATTATGTTTAAAGCAACCCTCTATAACCAGAGAGTACCTTTCATAACCTTCATTATATGACCCTATCACAACCCTTGTGCAGATCTTCAAATGCACGGAAAAATGATGATTTTTCGCTAAAAACTTTTCCGTCTCGTAGAGAGACGATCTGGTCCACGCATCCTCTTCCACCCATAAAATATTGAATTATTTTATCTCATTATTTATACAAATAAAAAATTCTGAGTACGCGTCTACACAATGATACACAAGTATTGATTAAGTTTGTTATTATGTCGGAATAATCCACGCAAGCAAATATTATTTTAGAAGAATTTCCATCTCGGAGATTAATTAGATATATTGACGAAATTTATTGCTAATGACACAATTGTTAATTTACTTATCTATATGTGTATATGCGACTAATTAAGACTTGAATATTTCAAAATATGAATAAGGGTGACAGTATATATACGCGTGTTGAGTTTATAAAATATCGGAAGACATTTTTAACACTTTTTTTTTTTTTTTAAATCCTTGTTTAAAAATAAAGGTACTTAATACTAATTTAACAATAAAACATAAGATATATTACACATTTTTTTTGTTTTATTTAATTTGTGGATTATGCCACTCTACTAGGCTACGCCTGTCCCCGAGTGGCGTTATAGAACATAATTATAATATTTTTTTGAATTGGTCAGTAGTATTTATTTTCATAAGGTAGTTATTATGTATCTACAAAGTATCAAGTGTAATGTTAGTGAAAGTTGAGTGAGTCATAAGTCCAAGTATAAATATGTGTAGAATAATTGTTTAATGTAAAAAGGGTTAAAGTTTTGTTTAAGATTATTTTTTATTTTCCTTAATTTATTTATTTATTTATATAGGTATATATTTTTATTTGAAGACATTATTATGCAATTACAGTAAGTAAATTTTCAGTTGCTGTTCTACCTTTGGAGGTAAGCCAGTTGTTTGCTAATGCTTTTATTTTATTAATTGAGTATAATCTGATTTCCGGGAAGTCTGTTTTAAATATGTTAAATATTTTAGGCCCTATGTATGAGTAATTTTTCTGTCCATGTGTTGTCTTAGTTTTTGGTATTTCATCAAGGTTTCGTAATGCTTGTCTAGTATTATGAGAAGAATTATCTTCCTATATATGCATAACACACTTAGATCGATGCCGATGGTCTCATTCCATCACTTCCACAATTTTTTTAAATTTTGTAGAAGTGTTAAAGTGGTTGGTTGATACTGGCCTACGTTTAGAAGTATTATAGTGGCATACCTTCATAAGGCATTTTTTCTTTTTTTATATTTTCTCTCTATGTTTATTACGCTTCAATACATTCTGTATGCAACGTGTAATTTATATGGCGGACCAGGTCTTGCACTTACAACCTGGTTACGCTGGAATAAACATTATTGAGAAATATATGAAAAATTACAAATAAAGTAATTTTCTGGAAATTACTACAATTCCAAACAAATTTCTTAAAAACATAGAAAAATTTCTGTTTTCATTTTTGATGGATATTTCTGATGTAAAAGTTCAAAAAAAAATTGGCATTGTTTCCTTCTATAATCCTGCTCAGGACCAAGACCGTCAATAAGGCCCAGAAAAAATTGGTAAATAGGTATCTAAAATTTTTCTAAATATCTAAATATGCCCTCAGCACATCGGTCGAAAATGACATGTCTTGTGGGACCTCATTATGACGTCATGTTTTATTATAAATGACATAACAATGAAAGTTATTTGTAGAAATGAGAATGCCTTAACTTCAGTCAGTTTATGGCATACACACGTGCAGGAATCCCATATTAACAAAAAGTATTATTTTTTAAATTTTATCAATGTGAAAATTGTACATGTAAATTTAATTGCGTTTCCGGAAAATTCACTCTTTTCAAAACAGCTTCTAATAATTTTTCAATAAATCAAACAATTTAAAATAATCAAAACATATTTTATTTGTAAAAGTCTTAAGTTAAGACCGTACTAGAATTATCGTGAACCAAAAATATCATAATATGTATTTTTTTTACTTCTAAATAGTAAAAAAAAATTAATAAGCCGCATTTTTTTTGTTTTGTCACGTGATTTTTTAAATATCCTAGTTCGTACAATTGCGATAACTTTTCTGATAAAAAACGTTGTATTTTAATTTCCTCCATTATTTTTCCGACAAATTTTCACCTAAAATATTTTTTTTATTGTAAATTTCACAATTTAAATAATAGCTTAGATATACGTAATTGAACATATCTTAGAAGATTAAAATTAAAATCATTTTTTAATAAGAACACCTTCTTAAAAATATATTATCGATTTTTATTTTCGACGAAGCAAATGTAAAAATATAATAATTTACAAAAAAAACAACCTTTAAAACTGCCAAAAATGTCTCATTTTTAAGTTATTTCGTGGCGCCTCCTACACATCCGTCAAGTACGTCAACATATTTATAGACTTATTCAAATTTGTTTACCGAAAGGAAAAGTTCCCAGAAAGAATTTCCTAATCGATTTTCCGAGTTTTCGCGCTCCCCCGCTAGATGGGATGTTATGTCGGATCTCTTTTAATTCATCGCATTTTGCGGTATTTGCCCGTGCTAAATTATTTCCCGAATCGTTTTCCAGATGGGTGACATATATTTACGGCGACGTATTTACACCAGACATATTATACTTATTTGATGTTTTTAATTGGACCTGTATACACATATTAATCACATCGTTGGTGAACATTTTGACAACGTGTAGGTGAACATTTAGACATCAACATGTTGGTGAATATTTTGACAATTTATAAAACTTAAAATGTTTTCGATTGCTTTTGATCACGATTGTGTAGCGTTTGGGCGTGTCACACACGACCAAATAAATGATAGCCTTTATGATTTATCACTCTTAATTAATGATTGTCGGATGTAAAAAGGGCAAATATATGACAAATGTATGAGAATAACACATTTGTACACACACATACACACATATATGTATGCGTGTAATAGAGCTGTAGCAAGGTATAACAAAGCTTGTCCACAAAATTTAACAGGTATGTAGATTCTTGCCTGAATTATGAGTCTAAAATATTTAAGCAAAAATATCTTAATATCAACAGTTATTATAATGTTATAATATCGAAGTTTGAATTTTTTTCAAATATTTATTTTTCTGCAAATCATTTTTATTTGGATGATCATTAAATAAACTATTATCTGTTACCGAAAATTCACCCAATGATTCAAAATTCATGCAAAAAAAATATATAATTAAAAATTTTCTATGTTTTCATCATTTTATTTGAATAGTATTTTATTTTTTTATTTATTTCTTAAGTTAATTAATATTACAACTTGAATATTAACTAGTATTTTACTTACTTTACATTTACATTTAATTTATTCTATGAAACAATCTATAATATA
>JADDOH010000757.1:0-27799 GCA_016648135.1 Agrypnia vestita | reverse complement strand
CGTAGCATAATACAGAGAATAAAAATAGGGTCGCTCAGGTGGTTTGGGCATGTTGAGCGAATGAATGAGGAAAGAATGGTAAGAAAGATATATGATGCAAGAGTTGACGGCGCCAGAAAAAGAGGGCGACCACGGAAGACGTGGCATGACCAGATTAACCAGATACTGGAAGATGGTCCTTTTGTTATTGTTATGTTAGATGTTAGATGTTAGAAGTCTGAACAACCGTCGAGCTTGCATGCGAAGATGTATGAATGTAGACGAAGCGAAAGTTGTATGTCAGGACAGAAGAGTATGGCGCTCTATCCTCTATGCCTACCCCCTCGGGGAAACGGCGTGATGGTAAGTAAGTAAGTAAGTAAGTAAGTAATATGCAATCTGGTCTAACCTAACTTTGATTTTATAATTTTGTTAAATCTGTGAGAGAGCAAATTTTTTATCAATTAATTAATGAAACATGTAAATTCTTGTCAACAGACAACTTGACTTTTACTTTAACAATATACTTCTACGTCCTATCTGGAATCCACAAAGCAATGTGTATCTTGTTTAGAGTTCTAGCTAGTTAAACTAATTTTGAATTTTATTTAATCAACGGACCCATATTCTCGTTGCAATACCGTCTGGCGGTCAGAGCATGATGTGCATGTAAGTCCGAGGAACCTTTTATTGTAAACGAAATGGCATGTCGGCTAGGCAACATCACAATATATATATTCTGATGTATATATGTATATATGTTACTCACCGAGTTCCAAAGAATAGATGTGGAAAATCTGGGTAAGGTCGGTCAAACGGTGTAGATTTGTACAGAAAGTATATCAGAGGAAGGGGAGAAATTACATATATGTTATTTGCCGGGTCCTAAAGAATAAGTATGCAAAATTTGTATAGACAGACAGACAATTTGTTTATAGGTATACATCTAGCATCTCGGAAGTATACGTAACTCTAAGCCGTATGTCATAAATTAGCAAGCGAATTTAATATATAAATTTCAAGTTGTTTACTTACATGAATTAACTTCAAGTCGACAGCATTTCAGAGAGGTATTGTAATACCGACCAAATATTATTTTGGCAAACGAGGAATATATTATGAAATAGGTACAGCTTACCTTTTGTTTATTCATAAATATGCATGTACAATGCCTGCCTTACAATTTCTATATGGTTAAGTATGAAAATCCGACATTACCCAGATATCCTAAGACTTATTTTCTTACACATAACAGCTTCCATTCCTGTTTGTAGGTATTATATTTCACCACGTACGATCTTCCATATAGGCCGTTATTTAACTACCGTAAAGTTGGTGATAAAATACATCGCCAGCATACTGAGACAATCAAATTTTTACGATTTTGAATTTGGTAAACCAATTCGTTGTCATATAATATATTTTATGCACAAAAACTGATCTCAACTCAACTCAAAATATGATACTAGCAGTTTATTTTTGAACAAGAAATCAGAGATGAAAAAAATTACAAAATCCATAAATTCTAATGATTAAATTTTTTAAATTCATTTTATAGTTTTATTTTTAAAATTTAATTTTACCTTCGTCTTCCATAAATTTTGATATTTAAATTTTTTATTTAAAAATTGTTATAATTAATTTATTAGTTTCAGCGATCATCATTCAAATATGTTAATAAAATGTCCCAAAAAACAAAAAATAAAATAACTTGTGCGCTGTATATTTATGTTTTTTTATCTAACAATTATGTTCAGAATCTCAAAATATCTAAAAACTGACAAAGATATCAAACTTTTCCTGTCATGAAATTTCACGCACAAGTATATAGAAACGGAAGAAGAAGAATTTACGTTTTCAACTCAACGATAAGGCATGTAAAACAAAAAATATTTACACAACCGCACTTAAACTAATTTGCATTTGGCATAATTTAGTATCCATTATTTTATATTTATATATATATATATATATATATCGGTATCTGTCGCCCGCAATTCTACGACTGGCCACACTGGCCACCATCCGCAGCTTATTTCGCACCGATAGAAATGTCAAAATAAACTCCACTCTGCAGCTGTTGGTCCCGCTTGTATCTGATTTTTCGAGCCTCCTAGATTATTATAGTGTTTACTTTAATGTTCTCGTCGTTTCCAGACATTCCCTGAATGTTATAGATATTACAAGACTATAGTAAACTATAGTAAAAAGTGCTGGAAGAGTTCAATATTATTGTTTTCATCGACATGTTACGAGGAAATCTGCTCACTCAATCTCTTTAGCCATCTTGTTACAGTATGATATTTCTCATTGTTTTATTTTTAAGTTTTTAATTATATCGCTAATATATTAATCATTTATTGAACGCAGTTTGTATATTTTAAGTATATTTATACGAACCTTTTTTAAATATATGGATGACTGACTAAATTGAGATTAATCATTTAAAGCAAGTAGAAATAAGACCCACAATAAATAAAGCAATCTATGGTTTTATATGAAAACCTTTTATAACCAATTAAACAATCGAAACCTGATTCAATTAATATGAAAAATGATTATTTTGTGTGGATTATTCTTTCAAAATGAATACTCCAAGTCAAATAATACAATTTGTTAATACGTCGTCACAAAAGAAAATTCATAATTTAAAATTAATTAATGCGATTATGTCGTAAATAGCTTACATCAAATAATGATTGAACTATAACATTAACATCTACATCTAGTCCTGATAATAGACAAATCTGAAAGGAGATTACAAATTTCTTATGGGTTCTCAGAAATTTTATGTTATTACCCACGTTATCAAATTAGATACTCTCTAAATAATAGTGCTATGATTGATGAATACAAATTTTGCTAAATATCGTTACTTTTTTTTTCAGTTGATTGTAGATAGACATTTAAAAAAAATATTAATTGTATTATTTGTGTATATCTACTTCTTTTATTTGATTAATTACACACCAACATGTTTCAGAAAAACTTTTAGATTATGTCCTTTTATAACAAAAACCATTTATAGTTTAAATATATTTAAACCGCAATATACTTTAAAAAGTTCCTTGCAATTAGTGGAAACGTTACAGGATATATACATTACAAATAATTCTAAACTGATTCCATTTGATATTGTCAATTTATTTACGAATGTACCTATCAATGAAAGTATAATTATCATTTCTGATACATTAAATTCATCAAATTTACCTAATTTGTTAGTTAAAGATTTAAGTTACTTGCTGAATCTCTGTATGAACCAAAATTATTTTCAATTTAACGACGTTTTTTGTAATCAAATTGAGGAACTTCCTATGGGAGCACCCACGAGTCCATTAATTTAAGACATTTTTGTAGATAATTTAGAGAAAATTATTTTTAATTGTGATTCCACTTTGTTAAAAAATATTTTGTTATGGAGAAGGTGTGTGATATATTGTGTATTTGGACAGGATCTGAACGACAACTAACATCATTTTTACAACTAATCAATTCATTTCATAATAACATAAAGTTTATTTTAGAAATAGAAAATAATTCGACACATAATTTTTTAGATCTAACACTTTTTAAAAATAATAATAAAATCGAATTAAAAATTTATAGAATGCCATCTTTTACAGTCGCTATTATAAACAGTACATCTAATCACCCTGTACCACATAAATACTCGGGTTTTCAATCAATGATACACCGTCTTGTCAATGTACCACTGTCTTACTCTAATTTTCAAATTGAATTAAATACAATAAAACAAATCGCATTTAATAATGGATACAATACAGAATTAATTGATAAAATTAAAAAAAAAAAATTAAAATATATAACTAACCAATTTTTATACATTTCACAGATAAATATAAATAATAATAACCATTATTGGCGAAGAATTTTGTATATCAATAAATTTTCCAATCAAATTTCAAAATATCTACCAGAAAATATTAGACTTGCATTTCAAACAAATAATAATATATGTCTCTCCTCATAAATGATAAAGATAATATAATTAACAATTCAGGTGTTTATTAAGTGTCGTGTAAAGATTGTACAGCATTTTATATTGGAAAAACCAGTTGAAATTTCAATGTAAGAGTTAAAGGGCATTTAAGATGTCTGAATAATTATGGTTTTTCTGAATTTTCAAATCATTTATTAGAAAACGATCACGGTTTTTATGAAAATTTAGGACTTTTAATTTTTCATAAATAATTTTGGTCTTAAATTGAATAATATAGAATCATTAGAAATTAGTAAAACATGTAAAAAATAAACAAAATATTATTATTAATCATTAATAACATTTAACTACTAGCCCAATTCTAAAAAAATTTCCAGTAATTGCGAATAATCAAGAACTTCAGTAATAAATAATAAATTAATTTAATTTGAAAATTATTGATAAATAATTTTCTCAAATAATGTAGAAAAACAAGAAACAAAAGACATTTCATTCCGATATTTTGACAGTAATACAACACTCTGAGGATGGAAAGGTTTTTCTGAAACATGTTGGTGTAATTAATCAAATAAAAGGAGTAGACATATACAAATAATACAATCAATATTTTTTATCATTAATTATTCCACTCTTTAAAGAAAATCGAAAGAAAATTTATAATATGGTATCATTCAATAGAATTGACTGTTTGAAAAATTTGAAAAATAAAAAACTCAATAATAAACTATTGTCTTAAGTCATAGTCTACGCGTTGTTAATACAATTATTCATAATATGCCAATGTATCAACATTTGAATGAATCAAATATCTGCGTACGTTACCTGAAGATGTCATCAAACATAATATTGTCTGTCCGTCTGTCTGTTCTTTTAACTTCATGTATTGTCCGTAATTTCTTTCAAATTTAGGGCTAAAAAAAGAAATTAAAAAACAAAATTAATTTCGGCCCGGGGAGCTTTAGGCTTGAATCTCGGGCCAGCAAAAATCGAATGCTCAACGCATGTTGCTGTCACCGCTTCTCCGAGGAGCATCAAAAAGATACTGTTAATATATACTAGGGCTTAGCAAAGACGCGAAGCAATGTGCCGTCATTTTAGACGGGTTGCAGCTAGTCAATTCATGCTTTGTTAGCTTCTGATATTTTATGATACTTCTGATGTTTGATATTTATGGTTTGTTATTTTATTAACTTGTGATTTAATTTTTATCTCTTGTTATTTTCTTTGATTAAATTGTTTTCACAACGCACCCCACAGACAGTGAAGCGGTTAGTGCAGTTTCCTCGCCGCGTCGCACAAGTGCCTTTGCGTCTTCAGCGGCGTAGCGAGGAAACTGCTTTAGTATTAAAACAATGCCAAACTTGATGGCGAAAGGTAGGGCCGATATGGGAGCTTTTGCTCATAGAACGGCCCTGGGTCTGTGGTGGGTCCCACTTCACTATTCAGGAATAGTAGTGCAGAATTAATGCCAAGTTTTCATGCAAATATTATTTTATGACAAGCTATTACTATTTTATTTTTATAAGTACACCTACAGAAAATATTTCAGGTTTGATACTATAACAAATCTGGCGATCGCTGGCTCCTACTCTGTTTCTGGATTGCCCATTGGTTGTGTTCTCCCTTTTCTGGGCGGTTCACCGTAAGGCGCGCAGCGAGGTGTCCCTTTCGTTAATACTCACTTTTGTTTATTGTTAAATTAAGAGATTATTCTGTAATTTTTGCCAATTATAGGTATGCAAAATACGAGCGGCGGGTTTCAATTTGTAAGTATGCGAAGTATTACGCGATGCCATGTATCGTCTCGACTCAGCGGCGTGTTTTAACATATTTTGCCATGCTCCAGCGGAATATTTGAACCGGGGTAAATTTCTGTGCTTGCAGGTCGGTAGATAAAGGACATGGATCGGTTGGTTGCAACTGAAACGATCTAAATGCATTTTTTACGATTTTCAAACGGCGCTAACAACCAGAATAATAAGTGATCTATTTGTAATCTTTATATTAAAAAATAAACTAATACTGAATAAATGTAACGTAAAAAGTCCTTAGCTAATATTCTGTTTAAATATTTTAAAGATTCATTGGCAATTTATGTCATATTAATTTATATTGAGTCTTTTGCATATCTAGAAATTAAACTGTATTAATATGTCGTATTATTTCAAATTTGCCTGTTAATATTTCACACAACGATAAGTTCAGCGAATTTTTTTTGAGCAGGATGATGGTGGGAATTCGAATGGTTCGTATTAGTAGGCTTCCTATAAACTCTGTGTCCGAAACTACCATTGGCTTTCTTTTTTCTTCGACGTCAAGAAAACGCAGCACGTTGTCTCTCCCCACCTCCATGGTGAAGTTCAGGTTCTTTTGTAGCGAATTAAGGTGCTCCAAAAAATCATCTAGTTTGTCTTCCCTATGCGGCCAGATTGCAAACACGTCATTGCCGTATCTTCACCAGACCTTCTGAGTAAAGGATGCTGTGTCCAGTGCCGTTTCTTTGAATTTCTCCGTAAAAAAGTTTGCAATCACTGGAGAAAGTGGATTACCAATCGCTACGCCTTCCACTTGTTGGAAGAGCTCACCTTGAAAAGAGAAATATCCACTCGTCAGGCAGTGCTCAAAAAGTGCGCAAATTTCTTCCAACAGACTCATAGCTTCGTCCACAGGCACATTAGTGAAGAGGGATATGACGTCAAAACTGACTAGTATATCACTCCTTTCACACTTCACTTCTTTAAACATCTTGATAAAGTGTGCTCAGTCTTTCACCCATGAGGACGTCTTCCCCGTCTGCATCTGTAGGAGACCGGCCAAATGCTGTGACAGCTTGTACGTCGGCGCTCCTACTGCGCTCACAATTGGTCTTCACTAAGAGTGCCACTGCACTCCATCCTTATGGATTTTGTAATACATACAGTACGGCCACTCTATGATGGCACTTTTGACGTTTAGACTTACATGAAGTTTCGTAATTAATTACAGCTAAAAATTGGAGGACAAATGCTATACTTTATTGCGCGAACGCCAGAGTAGTGATGTCCATCAACATTAAATATGGAATGAACGAAATGATTCAAAATGTTATAGGATATTGATTGCCTGTATAATATGCGTAGAATACGCATAATAAGTATCCAAAATAACACAACAAATCTGACAGATCGATTGTGCTCTCTAAATATGATCTTTTTCTATGGCTTTATTAGAGGGCAAAGAAAACGGCTACAAAACAATAGAAGACAGATCAGACCGGGTGATGTTTTTTTGTCTCTTTTTCTCTCATGTGTCGCCATATTGTTTAAACTGAGTAAGCTCTATTTTACCACGTACAAAGGTTTGGTAAAATGCTTTATTATCCCTCTATATATTGCAGATACTCTAAGGTTTTGACAGTTTTGTTTTAACGTTGTTACGGAAAGAACGAATGTGTGCACGCTGTGATTACGATATTGTTTTTTACCTGGCTTTAGATTTCGGACATTGATACTTTTATATTTTGACCCCTGCTCGTTAATTTGGACTTTGTTTACGCTTTCTGTTTTTTACCAAGCTTTGGATTTCGGACATTGATACTGCTATAAATTTTGATCCCTGCTCGTTAATTTGGACTTTGTTAATGATTTTGTTTGATTCTCGTCATTATGCCGAAGCACTCAAAGAAAACTGTTTTAAACAGCAGGCACGTGGGTTCATTGTAAAACTTCGTGATTATTTCGAACGTGAAGCTCAAAATGGTGGGCCATTATTACCGGTGACGTCAGTGCTTGATCGCGTAGCTGATGCGCTTGACATTGGAAAGCGAACTGTCATAAGAATTAGCAAGGATAAATTTGGCGACACTGGTATGGATAATAATGTTCTTCGCACGCCAAAAAAGAGAAAACGATCAAAACCAATCGTAGGCATCGATAATTTTGATAGTGATGCCATCCGAAGACATGTGTATAACTTTTATTTTCGCAAAAAATATCCAATGGGGGAAAAGTTACTGAAATCACTGAAAGAAGCTGGTTTATTTTTCGGAGGAAAATCTTCACTATAAAAAATTTTGAGTAAGCTAGGTTTTGCGTACAGGCAGTGTAATAAACGCAAGATGTTAATGGAAAGGAACGATATCGTGATGGCAAGGTGTACTTTTTGACGAAATGTGAAACAAATAGAAGATTGGCAAAATGTGGTGTTTTTGGATGAGACGTGGCTTAATACCAACCATACAGTTAGCCGTTCTTGGACCGATGACACCGCAGCATCTACGTCTAAAGTTCCAATTGGAAAAGGAGGCAGACTTATAATTTGTCACGCCGGGACCGCTAATGGATTCGTCGAAGGATCCTTGATGGCTTTTGTATCAAAAACCACTGGAGATTATCACGAAGAAATGAACGAAGAAAAGTTTACGGAGTGGTTTACCACAATGTTGTGTAGCCTTCCCGAACCATCTATAATAATAATGGACAATGCCCTGTACCACTCGATGAAGATCAATAAGCCGCCTGCTCAGTCCCAAAAGAAAGCTGATATCGTTGCGTGGCTTCAAAAAAATGGCATAGATGCAAATATGGACATGTTGAAAGCGGAGTTACTTCAATTATTAAAACAAAACAAGCCGGCAAAATCACGGTACGTCATTGATGAAATCGCATCGGAATATGGGCACCAAGTAATACGATTACCGCCTTACCATTGCGAATACAACGCAATTGAATTGATATGGGCTCAAATCAAGTGATATGCAGCAAGGCATAATACAGAACCTCCATTTACGACATCAAAAATGTTAAAATTATTAGAATAAGCTTGTCAACGTACAATTCAAACAGACTGGGCTAATGTAGTGAATAGAACCGTGCGACGAATAAAGGAAGATTACGAAAGAGATATTAGAATCGATAATATTTTAGATAATGATATTATAATAAATTTAGGAAATGATAGCAGCGACGATAGTTCAATGGAGAGTGATAGTAATGGGGATGAATCAGATTGAAATATTCAAGTAAATATTTTTATCTAAGAAAAATGTATTTTATTATTCTTCTATAACCTTTTTTATGTACAAAGACTTTCTCAACTCACACCGTGCGACGAATTTTTTTTTCGACTGAATTTTTTCGTTAATGATTTTAAGTGTGTCACAACACTATTACGATCTGTCAAAAATGCCGTTTTACGATGGCTCGTATAATGCGTATAACGTATAATAATCGTATAACGATGGCGAGTATAATACCCCATACATAATACCCCAGAAAACACAAACTTGAAGATTCTGAGTGGTCGTGAAAACCTAAGAACATTCTTTTTTATTTAGAAGGAAGTAAACTTACATACAATTTTATTTTTAGAATATTTTAGTTAGTAAAATATTTTATTAAAAGGATGTAAGGAGACGGTAAAAAAATATTTTACACTATACCTTTTAAGCTTGTTTCTTTCTTAAATATACCGTTTGCTCTGCTTGATATAAATACATTTGAGTTTTTGTATGTTTTTTATCAATTCAAATATTTGACTTACTTCAAATACTTTTACTTATCTATACCTATAAAACTCAATATCTGTCTGTCTGTCTGTTCTCTATACAAATCCACACCGATTGTCCGATTCGATTCAAATTTTTAATACTTATGCTTTAAAACCCGGCGGGTAACATAGGTAACATTTCCCCACTATTCTCATACCCCTTCCCCTCCCCTGACATATTTTCGATGCAAATCCATACCGTTTGACCGTTCGGACTCAAAACTTTGAAACTTATTCTTAAGGACTCGGTGGGTAACATAGGCAACATTTCCCCCCTATTCTCTTACCCCTTCTCCTCCCCCTAATATGTTTTCGATGCAAATCTGTATCGTTTGGCCGATCGGACTCAAAATTTGGAATTTTATTCTTTAGGACCCGGCGGGTAACATGTGCGACATTTCCCCCTATTATTTTAACGCTTCCCCGCCCCTAATATATTTTCGATGCAAATCAGTACCGTTTGGCCGATCAGACCCAAAATTTGGAAACTTATTCTTAAGGACTCGGTGGGTAACATATGTGACATTTCCCCCCTATTCTTTTAACCCTTCCCCGCCCCTGATATATTTTTGATGCAAATGTATACCGTTCGAATCGAACCTTTGTTTACCCTCACAAAATTTATCTTAAACTTAATTCTTAACCCGTGTAACGCCAGATATGAACGACTATTTATAAATAAAGAGAAGGATGCTAAAAGTAAATGTAACAAAGTACCTTAATTATGAAATATATTATTAAAAAAACAGAAATACATTTTGAAACTCGTGTAAATATATTCGTGCGCCTTTTTATCCTCGCTATGAATCAAATTTCCTTTCATCTAAATTTAAATTTTATCGTTTCAAATTTGGCTTGCGTCATACTCTTTTCGATTCATGTTTTACATATAAATGGGTAATATAGAATATAACAAATAAACGTAAAATTGGGATAAATCATGTCTCATAGACAGGAATCTGTTTATAAGGGGAAGCTTTGAAGTCTTTTTTATGTTTTTATGATTGGGGCTTACGATCTTTTATAGGCTGGCTTAAGTGATCACTTTACATAGTTACGTTCACCGACTCACCCATTATAGACCACACATCTATCAAATTTTGGAAGGTTATATATTTGTGTAATGTATTGTGTTTTAACAAGATCACACTCCTTATCTTCAGAAAGAGGTGACTTAAAGAATTTTTAGAATATAATAGAATAGAAACATTTACAAGAGAAAATAAAATGTCAGCTAGAAGATATAAAAAACATCAAAATGTTGATTATAAATTGAGTCCGAACTGTGTGTTTCTTGAGAGAAATTTTCAACCTAACCCTGAATTTTTAAAGAACGTACATTTTTTTATTTTTTTAATATAACAAACAGTTTATTTTATTCTAATCTATAAAATGTATAATGAATACAATAAGTTATATGCGCTGTATATCTCTAAAAGGAGATTCAATCTTATTCTTGCAAGAGTTCTTCTTTTTCTTGTAAGTCTTCCAAGCACTCTTGTGCTAAGAGGACTTACATTTTTTGTATAATTACATATATTGTACGCATGTATATAAAAAATATTTATTTTATAATTATGTATTTTGTAGTGTTCATTTAACTCATTTTTTATTTGTTTGATCTCAGCTATCTTCTTAATTTCTATTGAGGAGGCTATTGAAATTGGTTATTCCTAAATATATACAATTTTAATAAAATTGCACCTTTTTTCAGCACATATATTATTGAAAATATCAACATGTTTTAGGGCCAATGGTCTCTTTGTCAGAAGTATACAATGTATACTAAAAAATCAAAAATTAATTATTGTTCCATTATCTGTGGATAATTTTAACATTGAATTGAATATTATTAAACGGATTGCATTTTTATTAATATTTATTTATTTTTGATACTTACAACATAGATACATACGCCAAACTGCACAGCAGTTTTACGGCATGGTTTCCTTCAATATTGTTTGACAATAATTTTTATTTTATAATGAAGATTATAGAGTAGGTCATTATCGAGTATTGCATGATTTTTACAAGTGATACATGATAATTATAAATTAATGTAAGATTAGTTACATAGCTTTAATATAAATATTATTTTAATTTGTACTTTTTTGAAGCTTGGAAGTCTTTTTTATGTTTTTGTGATAGGGGCTTACAATCTTTTATGAATCCAATGGAGTTTTTTCACAAAAATTTTTTTATCTAATTTATTAAAAATTCTTGGCACAATATAATCTCTTTCTTTTACTATACACGTTGTTTGTGATTGGTATTCTCATTGTTCATCCTGTCCATCTGGTTGTACAGTTATAGTGCGTGTGAGTGTGTATATTAATAATATTTATCATTTCTTCTAGAATTACATTATATTTTACTTTTTGGTCAATTGGTAATATTTTGCATACTTTTATTATAATCATTCCTGTACATACATTTAGTTCTGACCATAACTGCTCATCTGATTATACTGTTTCACCTCTTAGTTAATGGTTTTGATACAGAATTATTAGATAACATGTTAGATAAAAAGTATAAAGAGTTTTTTAAATCTTTTGTTTACCCTCCAATATTTGATATTGAAAACAATTTGAGATAAATAGAGAAACACAGAGAGAAAAAATAATAAGTTATCAAATTCCAAATTCAATATTTAAAAAAATCCCAAATGCTATTTAACCAACTTTCTAAATTTAAAAAGTACATCTTTACCTATAAAACTCAATGTCTGCCTGTCTGTCTGTTCTCTATACAAATCCACACCGTTTGTTCTATTCGATTCAAATTTTGCATACTTATGCTTTGGGACCCGGCGGGTAACATAGGCAACATTTCTCCCCTATTCTCTTACCCCTTACACCATTTTTTTCCTGTTCTCTTACCCTTTCCCCTCTCCCTGACATATTTTCGATGCCAATCTGTACCGTTTGACCGATCGGACTCAAAATTTGTAAACTTATTTTTTGGGACTCGCCGGCTAACGTAGGCAACATTTCCCCCCTATTCTCTTACCCCTTTCTCTCCCCCTGACCTATTTTCGATGCGAATGTGAACCGTTTGACCGATCGGACTCAAAATTTGGAAACTTATTCTTTAGGACTCGGCGGCTAACAAAGGTAACATTTCCTCCCTATTTTCTTACCCCTTCCCCTCCCCCTAACCTTTTTTTCGATGCGAATCTGAACCGTTTGACCGATCGGACTCAAAATTTGCATACTTATGCTTTGGGACCCGGCGGGTAACATTTTTTTCCTGTTCTCTTACCCTTTCCCCTCTCCCTGACATATTTTCGATGCCAATCTGTCCCGTTTGACCGATCGGACTCAAAATTTGTTAACTTATTCTTTAGGACTCGGCGGCTAACGTAGGCAACATTTCCCCCCTATTATTTTACCCCTTCCTCTTCCCCTGACCTATTTTCGATGCGAATCTGAACCGTTTGACCGATCGGACTCAAAATTTGCATACTTATGCTTTGGGACCCGGTGGGTAACATATGCAACATTTTTCCCTATTCTCTTACCCCTTTCCCTCCCCTGATACATTTTTTATGCAAATCTGCACCGTTTGACCGATCGGACTCAAAATTTGGAAACATATTTTTAAGGATTCGGCGGGTTATATCTGGAACATTTCCCCCTATTATTTTAAACCTTCCCCTCCCCTGATATATTTTAGATGTAAATCTGTACCGTTCGACCAATCGTACTCAAAATTTGCAAAATTATTCTTTTAGACTTAGCGTTTAACATTGGTGACATATCCTTTCTATTCTTTTATCCTTTTCCCTTCCCCTGATATATTTTTGATGCAAATCTATACCGTTCGAATCGAACCTTCGTTTACCCTCATAAATTTATTTTAAACTAAATCCTTAACCCGTGCAACGCCGGGTATAAAAAGCTAGTATTAAATAAATATGATAAAGGTTTGATGTGTAATTATTGTAATTATATTTATACAGGAAAACATGTGGAAATTTTGATGTTAGATTTGAGCATTGAAGAAAAATGGAAAACGTGGGAAAAAATTATAAATAATCAAATTTCAAATTCAGTAGTTAAAAAATCCCAAATGCTATTCAACTAGCCTTCTTAACTAATAATAAATTTAAAAAATACATATTAAACAATAAGGACAAGGAAGATTTTTTAATAAAATCGAATTTATATAAATTGATGTGTATAATCATTACACATCAATTTATATAAATCCGATTTTTTAAAAAAAATCATTATTTTTGTATAGGGAGGATGTGTAGAAATTTTGATGTTAGAGTTAAGGAACACTTGAGGTGGTTAAGTAGTAATAATTATTCAGAATCATCTTTTCGATATGAATCATTATTTTAATATTAATAAGGGTTTACAAATTTTACATACAAATTATATAGAAATACAGTTTGATACATTAAAAATTTTGTAAATTAGAAAAAAGTGTTAATAGTTAATTGAATATTGTACATTACCAGGTCTATTTTACAAATAGTTATATTTTAAATTTGTTTTCGTGTTAGTACTTAATTATCATTCATTTCCTATAATTTTTATTGTCAATACTTGATTTTTGATTTTAAATTTCTTAGTATAAATTGAATCCTGACGAAGAGACCATTGACTGAGAAATGTTGATATTTTCATTATATTAGCAGTGAAAACAAAGTACATTTGTATTAATTATACTGCCACTGCAAAATCATTTTGCTCTTTTTGAAGAAATGTATAATTTTTCTGATATTGTTTCGTATTGCGTCTTGGTATTTTTAAATAATTTTAAATTCTTAAGGATGTGCTTGTTACGTAAATTGCTTACACATTTTTTAATTTCGGATCCATATTCAGAAATAAAACTAAAACAACAACCAAAAACTTTTATTCCAATGCGAATATTCCGATAAAATTAAATCTGAAATTTGGCCACATTTTATCACATTGAATGCAGATGGTGCTCATGATATACGGCTTAACGATTGCAGGCGAATTCATATTTCACTTTATTCCGACACACGTGTACACCACCTGGATGTTTCCAGAATTTCAAACTGTATTTCTAACCAAACTTCTACTCGTATCACACATACATAATATTTCGTACGGGACAAAACTTTGCGCGTTATAAATATCTACCTAGCAATAAAAACATGGAGTTTTAAACTCCAAGTATTTAAAATTACAATTTCAAGGTTTATTTTATATCTCATTCAGTAAATATTGAATTTATTTTATAGAAATTTGCAATTTTGTTTAGATGGTGTAACTCGGTACACCCAACATAATTGTCTTATAAAAATATGTACGTACATTATTTTTAAAATGATCAATTTACTTAATTTTGATGAGTTGCATTTAGATGGATTATATAAACATCACGGGATCGATCGTGGCTTGGGAGGAAAATGGAATACTGGAAACCATTTGGAATTTGTTTTTTTTAAACAAAAAGTCACTGGACATGAATTCAATTAAAGCATTGTACTTAAATTGACAATCACTAAATGCTTCTAGAATATTTTACACATCTTTTATCAAATTGTTTCTAAATTCTCACTAATTACGCAGTTTCTGTCGCTTCGATTACTTACGAGAGTATTCCGTTCCATTTTCACGCGTAGGTACTTCGCCCGATATCTGTCACTCGGTTTACAACGTGCTGGCTACACTATTTTTGCTACGGTTTATCGGTGGTAACGACGTGTTTCTATGTCGCACTTCTCAAACGTCAACACTTTGTTACTCTGGCTCAGAACTTGTTGGTTTCGCGATGTCTCGAGAACTTTTTTTACATTTCTAATATTTACTCGCCTTTTCAGTGTTTATGAGAATGTCCTAGACGATTTCAAAATGTTCCAGAGTGTTATGGAGTTTTCAATAAATTTCGATAATGCGTACTTCCTTCTGATTCACCATCCTACAATACAATTTACGTAATATTATAATATATAATTGAAAAATACTGCGATGACTCTCCAATATTCAGAATCCAAAATATAGGCAATATTTTGTAGGTACGCCAAAATTTTATGCACAGCAGGATAAATACAAGTTGTGATGGTCGTAATAGACACAGATAGGGTATAATTGGAAAAACCTTAATTTTAAATATTAG
Organism: Agrypnia vestita; assembly: GCA_016648135.1. Taxonomy (NCBI): domain Eukaryota; kingdom Metazoa; phylum Arthropoda; class Insecta; order Trichoptera; family Phryganeidae; genus Agrypnia; species Agrypnia vestita. The sequence continues at coordinate 12,228 of JADDOH010000757.1, read as the reverse complement.
ATAGTGAAATACAAGCATCTAAGGAAATATTTTCTCTTAATTTAATATCGTTTAAAATTTTTGATAATAAATGGCTCTACGGAATATTCAAAATTGGATCGAAATTGTGACTATTATTCCCGAGGAAAAATTAAACAGCGCTGCATCGTATGGGCCCGGGACGGAGATGACGACAATTATAAATATTTTATAAATTTACTTGCAAGACTGGTGGGTGGGTCGATGCAGAAGGCCTCATGAATTTGAAGTCAACAAACTGGTGACTGGGCGAGAGAACCAATCACAGGCTGTGTAACCGTCTCGGACGAGTGATTTTGGTAATAAAAACCGATGGGCTGAAACGGGCCAATGGCAGGCACCGGCGGTGAGGCCATCCCGCACTGCGTGGATTGGAGAGCGATGTTGTCATCGCGGCTATAAAACGAGTGGATGCCTTGCACTCAGCCCTTCAGTCGGAGACCAGCAGTTGCGAGTGGAGGCGCTGCCCGAGAGGCGATAGCCAGAGCCTTTATTTTTGAGAACAGTATTCGTGGACGGAGTCGCTGTCCGAACGTGTGGAGGCATCTACCTTTCACCAGTACCGGAGAACACATTTATATTATTTATTGCAGTTAATAATTTTCACTATAGAAATGTATTTATTTTGCGATTTTTTGAAATCGGAGTAATTATGTGTAATTAATATCACGCTTCCTTGTGCGATATTGGTTCAATTCATGCGGGAGTATCTCCCGAACGAATATATTTTTGATACATGAGGATTTTTATACCATTTGTATTAACAATTGATTTTGCGGAGTTCTATAGGCAGTGTTTAATGGATTTATAATAATTGTCGACGCATCATGTATTGCGTAACTAGATATCAATAAAAATTGCACGAGAATGTCTTCCGAACGAATATATTTTAATGCATGGGGATTTTCATACTATTTTACTAACAATTGAATACGCGGGAGTTCTATAAGAAACGCTTAGTAGCATTATGATAATTGTATTGCATAGGTATTGCGCAATCATTACACCCGGTCTTCAGCTAACTCTTTATGATTCGAGTGCCTCGTAATATTCGGCTTAACAAGTAGCTTCAGAACGACGAATAAAGGACAGAATGGGGAGATCTAACTAAAGATTGGGGACATCTGGTTTATGAAGGCCTAGCTGAATGAGACGTAGATCTTGCCGGCACTTGGGCGTGCACAAGCCTCTGCAGGGTCCTTTAAAGGCGGGGCCCTCGTTGTTGCTCGGGGTCGTCAATAAACCGACCTCTTTTCTCATCGGGCGGAGGGCCACATAGTCCACAAAAGGTTCCCTTTGTCTTTGGAAGGAAGCTTGAATGCTGTAAAACCTTGATAAAAAACGTTAACTTCTATTTCGTCCTCTGTAAGAAAGACAGGATCAGATACAGTTTAAAAATCATTCACTCATATGGAATAGCTGGGATATTGTAAATATGTTACTAATACTCTAACATTTTGATCAAAGTAAATGTTATAAGATGCAGAGTCGTAAGACGCCATTCTGAAAAGACTAATGAGATTGCACAATAATTTAAAACATCGATGACTTTGCCCGCAAAGGAGGCTAATGTCATCATCAATTCGCACCAAAATTCGTGTTATTCAGATATGTTTGTATTTATGATGATGTGTATAGCGCCGTTTTTGCGTGAAAGATACTTTAAGGATGCTTTAGAGATGCTGCATTCCAAATAAGTAAGTTTTTTGGCTCTCTTGAAAGATTTCTGATTTTCTATGGATCACAACACTGGTGGCAGCTGATTCCACATATCTGGGCTTACAATTTTGAAAGTTTTGTTCCGCAAACTTGATGGCTCCGTGTTGCTACCAGTTTGCAGAATGCCTCCATTTAGTTGACCGCAGCGTGAGCCGTCTTCCAGTGATATTTTCCAGGATCCAGGATCAGAGGTCCTTCAAATATTGTGGTGCATTTCTTTGAAGACTTTATATAGATATATTTCATCAAAATGGTTTTCTTACTTAACCGTACATTCAAGAACAGTTAGTTTTATTTCAAAAATTTTGAAGGTCGTCATGAATTACACAGCTAACGCTGATTTCATCAATAATTTTCATATTATTTTATACAAATAATAAATTATAAAAGATACGTTTGATGAAATTTACAGCTTCATTTACGTGTTATTGTGTTTGTTCCAGATTTCTGGCGATTGTGTTTCCCATGAGGCCGAGAATGTCCAAGACGTGCTCGCTGGTGACCATTGGAATCATCTGGTTGACTGGGATGGCTCTTGCTGTGCCGAGCCTGATCTTTTCTTCCACTCTCACTTACAAGTAATGCGTTTTCTTCTGAACTTTTTTTTTTAGAAACACTTAGAAGAGTCACATTATTATTCCTACTATTTTCAAACCAAACAAAACGTGTGTGCTCTGAAAATGAGATTAATTTCTAGGTGTCATGGAAAGAGGCTCGAGTCCGTCGATTTTGATTTGATTTATAAAGGCGGCTGTACACCCTTACCAAAGGCTCACCCTCGTTTCATCAGTTGACGGGCGAATACTTCCGAAAATAGACGTAGAGACCTACTCCTTTTTGAATTTTTACCATCGAAGTTTTTATCATTGTCTTTGTTATCGTAATTATGTATAATTTGTAATTGTTTTACTGAGTAATTAGATTCATCAAACATTCGCGACTTTGGAGAATTCCCGTTACATAACGGGTGGTGACCATAAAGCAACCTTCTCCTCATTCATCGATCGCCACAAATTGGTGACTACGAACGCTCACCTTTACCCCCAAAGACATGACAAGAACATCTTCTTCACTCTCCCTCTCGGCCTGTCTCGGGATACCTTGGCGAATTTGTACAACCAACCTGCACGACAATAATCAATGCCACCAAACTTCGGAAATTATATTACCGTAAAATCGGTAACAAATTAAGTCCATTATCGATTTAGTGAAAATGTATCAGTTATTTTGGAGGAATTATAAGTTATTTTGATTTTTTTTCGAGAGTAAGAAGTCCCTCTCATCATCATGTGTAATTATAAGTGTTGTGTATTTTGAGACTGGCCACCCCAACCCAGAAATGGAGGGACGGGGGGTCAGCATAAATATGCAGGATCACGAGCGCTCCCTCTCTTTTTTCCACTTTCCACGGATTACAACGCATTGGGTACTAGTCAGGCGCCAGTCTGTAGAAGTTTATGCAATAAAACACGCATACGTGTTATCGGAATATTCCTGTTTTCATTAACACTAATTGATATTTCCTAAGTGGGAATACATCACAGTAAGAGTTACTAATTACACCTGATGATGAGAGGGATTGCTCTTCTCGAAACTACAGCAGCGAGAAATATAACTCAACTTTTGTGCATTACATATTTTTATTTAGTGTTTAATAAAATAATCATGTTGCACCACAAAGTGTTTTATAATAATAAGCCATGTTTATAAATCCTGATAAAACATAATTATTTTAAATAATTCTTTGACTTCTAGTTCGGTGCATGTTAATCGTTTATAATTACGTAATTTATTAATTGTATATGCATGTACTTTATTACAATACAATATATACAGTAAATATAAAATAAATAAAACTAAAATTATACAAATCCGTTGTACACGTGCAATTATGGAAATCAATACCTAATCATTGTCTTTCATATATCTATATATATTATATATATTTTTATAGATATATATATATATTCTACACGACATCTTTCCGATACCATTCCGGTATCTACGCGGTACTGTCGACGTGTGTTTGACTCTTTTTGGTATTTAATTAAGTTTTAATTTTGTATTATTATTATATATGAATTATATTATATGAACTAAATTACAATTTCACGCAACTTGAACATGTGTATACATATTAACAATCAGATAAGTATTGCAATACCACTCGACAGGAAGGCAGTATAGCTAGCACATCATTCTCACCTAATAAGAAGGAATTATTCAAACGAGAATATTTCCGAAACCATAGACTTCCTCTTACGAGATTCATGAGATACGAGAATGGATATGAAAGAGGTTTTGGAAAAGATTTCTTATTAAGGGATGATTTTAATCTAGGGTTTTGCCGAGAGTTCGGCACGGTAAGAGTCCCTAAAGAATACTAAGAGATTCTGTTAGCAGGTAGGCATAATGAGGTTGTTCCAAAAATAACCACCGATTTTAATGATATATCATTTGAATATGCTTAGCTGTACATTTTTCAATTCATTTACAACACAACCTAGCCTTAGTTTATATGTGTATAGTATATGGTGCATTGCAAATGAGTTGTTTTTAAATAAAAGTAAATGCTACGTTACTTTCAGCAGAAATAAACATTATATAATTTTTCAGTGCAAAATAAACAACCATATAATTTTATTTTTAGCAGAAAATATCCCTTAACCTTTTACTTTCAGCAAAAATAAACATCCTTTAATTGTTCAGTGTAAAATAAACCTTACAAAAGTTTCCATTATTAAAAATTTGGACGGGTAATTAAAATTTTGATGCGAAATTGACGTTCGCTCCTAAAATTGTTGATATTTAAAATAAAGCACTTAAATGTCTTCGATTTGTGTTAAGATTATCAACAGATTTTTATTTTTTTAAAAGTATTAAAACATTTTAGTTTCAAACATAAGTCTCTTAAATTCATGAATAATAAGTCCACATAATTGTAATTATTGGTCCATTCGGTACGCTCGAGGGACTAGAGTCCGGAGAGGCCTAGGTGCTCCACACACTAGTTTATCATCTTCAAGTTTATCTCTTGATCAAAATGATATGTGTACAAGTTTCTAAAACTAAACTCATCGTGTTTCATTCCGTAGATACGGCCGGTTACAGACCATTATTTTACTAAAAATGGTCCTAAATTTTAAAAGCCATTCAGACTCATAAGAGTCGAGTTTTCTAGGATATTCTGAAGTGTTTCTACGACCTTTCTGGCTTTACGGATCCCACTGCAGGGACCATTATTGGGCAGTTGTTTTGAAAATGAAATTGTTATGTGTGTTTAAATATTGTTTTGCAATACAGAAAACAGGGGGTGTCTGTGTTAATCAATTCGGTCAACATAAATAAGCGTGATGGTCTCAAAGTGAAAATAACTTGTAACCCGATGCTTCAAAATCAATCTCGTCGTGGATTTTCGAAGATTGTCAATTGTCAATATGTGGAACAAACACATAACAAAAAACAACTCGCGAAAATACGCTATAAAATCTACACTACTACACAAATTATAATTTTTGCAGTAGTGTACCTTTTTGTACCTTTAACTTTATTATTATTTTATCTTATGTTTTTATGTTTTTCTGTATTATTATTATATTATTATTACCTTTTAACTATTATTATTGTAACTTTTAACTGCATTTTTATTTTAACTGTCTTATGTTATTTTAAAAAAAAATTATTCTGTATATTGTAAAAGCCCATAAGGGCGTTAAATAAATAATAAATAAAATAAATAAATAAATAATTTTGTGTAGTAGTGTATTGAAAAACTCTTACGTTTTGATTCAAAATAAATTTTATCCATGAAAAGTATATCCAAACTGATTAATAAATTATAAATGAAAATAAAACAATAAAACCAATAGTGGCCTGCGTAATTAATCTAAGCGGATAAAACCTACATTTTTCACTTTTTATTTCGATTTTATTTAGTTAGATAATTTATGATCCAAGCCGTTATTCCACAAAAAGAATGGAGGTGATATACAAATGAAATTAATTAACTTAAAAGTAAATTATTCATATTTTTAATAAGTATTTTTTCAAAGAGTGACATTAACAACGACTCAACAATGACACGAATTGTCAGCTTTACAGAGACAAATTAAGGTACAATGGATGACAGAAATATCAAAATTGACAAAAGATGAAATTATGCAATTTAACTACAGAGGACAGTGAAAAACATATTTTAGGTCCTTGCGTAAGCGTCTTTTCACGCCTTTTATACTTACATAGCTGATGGTTTCCAAGGTTAACGGTGTGAATACTGAATAGCGCTAACTTGTCTTTATATTAATGCTGTATTACGCACTTGAACGTAAATATGCTCATCAACCACGTAGAGTATTATATCGCTGTAAAGTGAACCTGTGCCATGAATAATATATTTAAATTAACTTTGATGAGTGAGTTCTTGCTGTCGTAATTAAGCTTTCTAGGCTGAGAGAAAAATACCTCAAAGTCATATTATAAATCGTGAAATAAATTAATAGATCCCAGTTATGGCGATTCCAGGAAAGGCGCTTCGGGAATGTGTTGAGGGCGCATCCAATTTATTATTAACTATTCCAAAAAGTGTCATTTGATCCTGAATTCTTAGCGTTTTTCCAAATAAATTGACAATAAAGCTTCGTGTCTTGTGTTGAATGTATCAAGTATCACTTGTTCATGTCACTGGAGACAAACTTAACCTCAGCACTATTTCTTAATTCACACTAATTATCACTATAGAGAAACTTCTACATGTCTGTGAGACACTTTATTACATCTTTAAGAATATTCTCCCGCCTGTGGAACATTTATTTGTCGTTCATTATCACACTGATGCGCTCCAGAACACAATGGCACGTCGGTAGGTACTTTTGTAATTTAACATTGATCAATACACTCACTGATTTCTGTGTCGGTTGTTTTTGTGGAATGGTTTAACTGTCACAACAAAACTAACTGCATAGGCGCCGTTCGCTTATATAGAGTTTCGAACATCTTTCGCGAATATAGACGGCATTTCCACATTCCTCAAATTTATTAAAAACTCTTGGATAATTTGTAGTTCTTTTCAAACCTAGCATATTGTAAAATTTTATGTAAAATAACCACGAGACTTTTTTTTATAAAAAAAATTATAGTGGTTTTTCATTATTTTCCGCATCGTAATTTCATAGCTATAATCTTTACAGCTATGATTTTCATTTACGGTAGGGATATAACATTTAATCTTATAATATTCAAAGAACAAAGTGAATTATTAAAATATCTTTATTTCGAAAGAATGTTTATTTTTACTGGCCATTTATTGGCTCATAAAAGTGAGAGAAAATTAAAAATTATTAAAATGGCCACCTTTAAATGGCTTCGTTTTCAGAAAAAAATTAAATTTCATTTAACCCGCCAACTGTGACGTATATGTCTCTGAGACCGGGTATTTTAAAAAATTCGAATGACTTTTTCCCCCGCCATTGATTTTTGTCGTGATTTCGAGTAGCTGCCGCATTGCACGTACCCCGCCGTCAGTTCATTTCGCGACGTGGAAGTGGGTGTATGTTCTGGAATTTTGGCGCCAACCCGGTGCGTGAGACCAGCGTCACCTAAGAAAAATAGTCATACTTGAATTATAGATTAATAGCAATTTGTCAGGACTATATACATTTTTTTAATTACTTTTTTAGTTTTGTTATCATTTTATTGCATTAATAGCTGTCCTTACCCGGCGTTGGACAGGTTAAGGATTAAGTTTAAAATAAATTTGTGAGGGTAAACAAAGGCATCGAAAATATATAAACGGGGGGAAGGATTAAAAGAATAAAGGGGGAAATGTCGCATATGTTACCCGCCGAGTCCTAAGGAATAAGTTTCCAAATTTTGAAGTCCGATCGGCCGAAAGGTACAGATTTACCTAGAAAATATATCAGGGGAGGGGAAGGGTAAAAAGATTAGGGGGGAAATTATAAAAAATCGCATATATTACCCGCCGAGTCCTTAAGAATAAGTTTACAAATTTTGAGTCTGATCGGTACAGATTTGCATCGAAAATATGTCAGAGGGAAGGGAAGGGGTAAAATATTAGAGGGAAATTTTGTATATATTACCCGCCGAGTCCATAAAAATAAATTTCCAAATATTGAGTCCGATCAGCGGAGGGAAAGGGTTGAATTAATAGGAGAAAAATGTGGAATATGTTATCCACCGGGTCCTAAAGAATAATTTTCCAAATTTTCAGTCCGATCGGTGGAAAGGAAGAGATTTACCTAGAAAATATATCAGGGAAGGGAAGGGTTAAAAGAATAGGGGAGAATGTCACATATATTATCCGTCGAGTTCTTTAGAATAAGTTTCCAAATTTTGAGTCCGATCGGTCAAACGGTACAGATTTGCATCGAAAATATGTCAGGGGGAGGGGAAGGGGTATGGGAATAGGGAGGATATATTGCATTTGTTACCCGCTGATTCCTAAAGAATAAGTTTCCAAATTTTGAGTCTGATCGGTCAAACGTACAGATTTGCATCGAAAATATATCAGGAGGAAAGGAAGGGGTATGAGAATAGGGAAGTAATGTTACCTATGTTACCCGCCGAGTTCTAAAGAATAAGTTTCCAAATTTTCAGTCCGATCGGTCGAACGGTACAGATTTGCATCGAAAATATGTCAGGGGGAGGAGAAGGGATATGAGAATAGAGAGTTGCCTATGTTACCCGCTGGGTCCTTAAGCATTAGTATGCAAAATTTGAATCGAATCGGACAAACGGTGTGGATTTGTATAGAGAACGGACAGACAGACAGACAGTCAGACATTGAGTTTTATAGGTATAGATATGTTTCAAATTACAAACATTGTTACAGCATGTCATGCGAAAGTGTCTCGGGTCTCTTCTACATTATGAGGACGGACCATCAATGTCATCCGATGATGCCGAAACTCAAAAACACGATATAATTTAAAGCTACAATGACACCAAGGGCGGCGTCGATGTCGTAGATCGTTTATATGCAAATCACAATTGTGCTCGAGAAAAAAGACGCTTTTGTCAGTACCATAAACAGTCAAGTGATACATACAGCTAACAACCAAAAGTAGAGTCCATTCACTTTAGGTAAGCCACTTGCATTAGTGTGAGTAATACCCTCTGTAATACGTAAATTGTGAAATTGTTTTCGTTTTTTAAACCAACTACATTGGCCGCTCCAGCAACACTCTGACTGGCGATCGGAGCGGTCGTTTCTTTGTTTAATATTTTTTGCTTAAAGATATGGTGACTACAAAATCACGAATATTTTTAAGTAAGGAAAGAAGAAATCGCTTTCAGGTCAAACAAAAGAGATAGTTTTAAATGTATATAAATATCTCGAAGAATTATATAAATATATAAAGATAAGTTATTTAAAGATAAAATGGAAAAGTTGATAAAATAACCATCAGCGAATGGGAAAATGTTTGCTGACATACAAAACTGAGCAAGCGACGAAGGATATTCAAATGGATGAAATCACGGACTTTAATCAATTTAATATAAATTTAGACGAGGATTCGGAGTCCGATACCGTCGACTATAGTTTATCTGATTAAAATTAACTATAAGAATTCGAAATTATTTAACCACAATTATACCCGCTTATATATTTATTTTAAAAGCCAGTATCAAAATCCGTCAAAAATAACGTAATTTTATTATATATTTCGGAAGCCAGTTAAGGCTGTGAGAATAGCGCTATCCAGAGTAGCGTAGCGCCTTGATAACATTAGTGATGGAAATAAAATAGAGAATTTTGCTTTTTTTGCTTTCTATATATACCTCATTATTATATGAGCCATTTGGCAGCGTTAGTGATGGACATTGTTGCATAGAGAATGATATATTTTGATTAATACTAATGACATATGCCTTATAATAGTGGATTCACTTACAAGTTTTAATTATACTTAAACTGAAATATTTAAAACAATCATGAAATTTAAAAAAATCTAATTCAAAGTATTTTATTAAAAAAGCATAAAGTCAATGTTTTTATATTATTTAACAATTTTGAAACCATACTAAGATTTTGAAAACGAAATAAGGTCACTTATTGGATTCTAGTTACGGTTACGAATAGATTTCTAAATTAGTATTATTTGGGGATTAAAAAAATGAAATAAAGTTTTTTTTATAATACATGTATGCTAAATTCTGGTTAAGAAAATAAAATACTATTTATATTTTTTTTTTGCTTCTATTATTTACTCAAAAAAATAATGTTACGAGATTTCGTAAAAGCACTGTTACTTACACTAATGCAAGTGGCTTTCCAAAACTGAACGGACTCTAAAAGCTTAAACGTCACTTGATTAAGAATGTGGCCATGAAATTGATTGAACCTCACATTAGAGAACGACGAGAAGATGCAGTTGAACTTGCCACGGTCAATGAGACTGTCAGAAATTTTGAAAATAGATGAGGTACTTGGAATAATTGGTCCATCAAGAAATGGCCGGCGCTATGAGTGTGTATGGAAAAAAATAGAAAGACCAAATACACTTGCTACAAGTGCAAAAAATATTTGTGTCTTGAACATGTAGTGTCTTCTTGCAGAAGCTGTTTGACTGAAGAATAGTCATTTTTCAGATCAAATTTTTGTTAATTTTTTGTTGGAAGGATGCCACTTTTTGTTTATTTTATGTAATTTCTTAGTGTCCGAAAATTGGAAATACTGAACTTATTAAAAAATATATATTTTTGTTTTTTTTCATATTTAAAAAAAGTCATGTTTCAAAAGTTTGTAAATTATTATATTTTAAGTGAAATTGTTTTATAATAATTAAAAATATACTAACCGTGCTGTGATTTCTGAAATATTTATGTTTTATTGTCAAAGAACGTACAATTAATAATAAACTAAATATTTTGAAAAAATTGTAAATCCCGGTGCGTGAGACCGGGGTCACCAATGATGTAAGTCAAATTGACGTCACAATGGCGGGTTAAAAGGCGCAACTGAGCGAGTAAATTTCATGCCACGTGAAGACGTTAATGATGCCAGACAAGTTTAAAGTTTTAAAATAAATAAAAGAACTCCAAGAAAGCGTTTCAAGATGTTTGTAAAAGAAGAAAAATATTACATTACATTAACGATGTTAAATGTACTCGTGAATGCACAAAAAGCAATACAAAATATTGCTTCTTTTGAGTTGAAATACTCACTCTCAATGAATTTAGCTTTATATTATTATTTCCTGAAATTTTATTAGATATTTTCCGAATGTAGATTTTTAATTAATTTCCTAAAGCCCTAAAAGTTAACTTCAGAAATGAAAACATTAATTAATTGAATTAATATTTAAGCTAATTTTACATAATTAACTAATCTTTTATCTTATCTTTTTTTGCTCTACGGCAGAGGAATGACTCATTAGTTAATAACTAATTAATTTCGTAAATAAAAACTCGCTAGAACGCTGAAAGCGAAAGCTTAAGGCTTGCCATCTAAAATTCTATTTTACTGAACTTGTTATACGAATAGAAATCAGTTTTTCGACTCTAGACATCAAAGCAAAAATTTTACGGGGAATCGGATGAAAACAAATACCATGGAAGATATTCACTTCCACTTTGAGTAGAAAAAATACCTAGTTTAACCACCATCGTCCAACTACAGAGTGTTAAATATGTACAGAGGTACAGAGAACAGCTGTTCTTTAGGATAAGATTAAATTAATAGGGAGAGTAGATGGGAATGAGTCATAGCGGAAGAATATCTCCCTCATGACTGTTTAAGACACATTTATACTGCAGTTTTAGTATTTATTCTTGCAGTTAAATTCCCTAATAAACAAGGCGTATTTTTTTACATTAGACGTGTTTTTTTTTTTAAATTTTGTCCGAATCTCTTAAGTAAAAACGTATACCTATAAAAAAGCGCGAATTATTTACTAAGACATTATATTTTTTAAGAGTAATTAGGTTGACTTTTTATAAAAGTCACGATTTACATGTTCATAGCATTTTTGGTGAACGAATTAGCACCAGACGTGCTGCCAAATTATGGAAGAGGAATATACGTTGGTTCGTGGATATATGGTGGTCTGTGTGTCCAACCCATTCTTCATCCATTTTGTAAAGTTCTAAAGTAAATTCTTTTTAAAAACAAAATTTTTTCTTTTCTTTAAAAAAATATAAAATAGGTCTTCCTTGGTAGTCTTCTGAAATGAAGATGACTGTAACTTAACTGCCAACCCTATACTTCTCCAATCATTTTCGTCAGAACTGAAGATCTTGATTGTGATGTGCTATTTGTGACGATTTTTCTCCATGGCCGATTGTCTGATAACCGTTGCAAAAGTAGCACTATTAATATCGCCCTTTCTTTTCTTCTTCTTTCCATTAACTTCCCCAATATAACCTGCGTCGTTCGAAATGCGAAAACTTATAGAATTCCACAGATCACAGATAATCAATATATATATATATATAAACCCGTGTTTCCCTACTCGCCAAGTTTTCTCCACAACC
>JADDOH010000756.1:0-104539 GCA_016648135.1 Agrypnia vestita | reverse complement strand
GGAATAAGCACAGCGAGATAACGGCGAGAGATAAAGTTAATAATCAGCGAGGGCGTCGAAGACGGAATCATCCACAGGAACGGCTACGAAGGACTCGAGGGCTTTCAGGGGATCTATGTACTCTATATGTGCATGCGCATGTGATAACGGCACGTTACTAATCTTTCCAGTGGATGGCGGTCGATCCCATACAGGTAGGACAATGGGGGATCGAGCGGAGAGGGCGTGGGAGCAGAGGATCGCGCACTCTGGAAGCGCAGCTACACCAGATGCAGTGGTTTCAGTCCGTAGGAATGATAGGTAAATAATATAGGGCCACGGAACATAGTATGTTTAGCAATTGCACCGTAGGGCTTAATTGACGTGCTAGGTAGTTTTGTTTGCGTTTTCCATGAACATTCACGAACTTCATACCCCAGTATTTAATTTAAGTTTAGCTTGCGATAGGGTTACCACAAAACCAATTCATCCCCTATAGTTCGAAACAAAAAATTACACAACGTGAACTGGGGAGGTCTTGAATAAAGCGAGGGTGTTTGGAAATACTACGTTAAAAACCGTAGAGCCTTCATCCGACGTAGATAGATAGCTTGTTTGCCTCTAACAAGGCGTAAACTCAGTTAGGAGTAGGATCGAGCTGAAAGGCGAAGAAGAGGATCCATCACAGACTTAATTATTAAGTAGGAAAAAATTCTGCACTCAAAATTTTTCTTAGAACTTAGGCATGTTAAGAATTACATAAAAAGAAAGAATAAAAAATTTAATACTAGGATAACAGCTTATTTATCAACGGGTAATGACACCGACAGATAAAAAATATATTAAGCAATTGATAGAGTAAAATGATATCGAAAAAAAAATTTAAAAGGTTAAAAATTAGAAATACCGTTGAAGTAAATTATATGACACGATAAAAAAGGAGCAGTCAATAAAACTACCGCACAAATACAAAATAGCATTAGTTTCAAGGTCAATGTTGTCAAAACTGGAAGGCTTTGAAACAATCCTTTGTATAATTGCAAAGGACAGTGAAACCGGATGTACTACGAACAAAAACTCCCATACCAGCCCCACACTTTTGCCAACTAGATTGGCATCATTTTAATGCTAAAGTTTAAGCCACTTTAATCGATCCACTTAATCGAGTGGCGCAGTCTGGGATGCATTTAGGAAAAAAATATTTAACAGTAAATAACATAAACGGTTTCGACTAGATACAAATACTATGTTTTTTCCTCTGCGGCATTTACCTCAATAATCAAGGTATTTCTGTACTGCAACGAGTTTGGAAACTTCTTCGTTCATGACAACTCCAATGTCAGGCCACCGACATTACAATAAGTTTAAAAACTGTCTGCAGAAGATTTCAATAAGTTTATTAGAACTGCAAACTTTGCGAATCGCGCTCTTCGTGTGGTGGGACGATCTGAGTGGAACTCGCAGCCTTTAGGCAATTATGGGGAAGGAGCGAAGAAACTCTCCAGACCGACTTCTTCAACATTTCGTTCTGAAAAGCGCACTGTCACGGAAACAGCCAGCATCGTGTCGGTTCTGTACAACATGGCACAACTTGGTGACGTGGCGCAACTTGGTGACAACCACAAAGTGGAGCCGATAAACTTCACCACATCGTTGTTCAGTCTGTAGCAGGCTGCTCTGAGCTAGTGAACCGGGACAAGGTGTTTCGATAGAAACTTGTGTTGGCCATGAACATAGTTCACACGCGTAAACTTTGTTTGATGAGTAAATTAATTAACCGCGAATATCAATATTTCAAATGAGTCTCCATATTGGAAAATCGGTGAAGCGTTATGTTATATGTTGCCATGAAACTTTTGATACATTGTTGATGTATCAAATTTATTTAAAATATTTTCACGGAATCGTGGCTGCGGGAAACAAATGAAGACTGACAAATTAATTAGAGTCTTCTTCAAAAGGAGCAAAATAATTTTGTGGTGACATTATTAATATAATTAATAAAAATGAACTTTGTTTTCACCACTTTAGTATTGAAAAATATCAACATGTTTCAGAACCCCTTTTTTAAATCGGTGAAGCGTTATGTTACATGTTGCCATGAAAATTTTGATACATTGTTGTATTTCAACAATGTATCAAATTTATTTAAAATATTTTCACGGAATCGTGGCTGCGGGAAACAAATGAAGACTGACAAATTAATTAGAGTCTTCTTCAAAAGGAGCAAAATAATTTTGTGGTGACATTATTAATATAATTAATAAAAATGAACTTTGTTTTCACCACTTTAGTATTGAAAAATATCAACATGTTTCAGAACCCCTTTTTTAAATCGGTGAAGCGTTATGTTACATGTTGCCATGAAAATTTTGATACATTGTTGTATTTCAACAAATATTTATTTAAAATATTTTCACGGGATAGTGGCTGCGGGAAACAAATGAAGACTGACAAATTACTTAGAGTCTTCTTCAAAAGCAGCAAAATAATTTTGTGGTGATATTATTAATATATAATTAATAAAAGTGAACTTTTTTTTCATCACTTTAATAATGAAAAATATCAACATGTTTCAGAGCCCATTTGTTAACCATCTTGTGACTATGAATCATTATTTTAATATTAAAAAGGTTTTAAAAATTTTACATGTAAATTTTACAAAGTTAAAATAAGAGGACATAGCACGATGGAGTAGATCCAGAAGGAGATTCTGGCGGGATCACGTAGCCAGAATGGACAGTGACAGACTCGTGCATACAGCAGCGAACGAAATCCCCTCTGGACGACGCCTACCGAGAAGACCACCGAAAAGACGGAGGGATAGCGGACCTTGTCATCCCAGGAGGCGTAGTTTTCTGTAGCACAGATCAACAGATCTACTAAAAGAAAAAGAAGAAGAGGAGGAAGATGAAATTTTACAGAATTAAAGTTTAATAAATTAGAAATTTTGGAAATAAGAAAAGTATTAATTATAAATTGAATATTACACTCGTTAATAACCAGTTATATAAATAATATTATAAATAACTTTTATACAAATAGTTATTCATATTTAACTGTGTTTTCGCCACTGATTCAAATGTCAGCTGGAGTAATTTTCCAGGTTTTCCACGTGGCTCTTACTGTCGTATAACTTTCTCGCAAAGCGGTAAATGGCCTCCATAGCGATCATATTAATGTAACTTACAAAACTTGTAAACATTAACCAAGTCGTTTTATCAAGGGCAAAGGAAAATTCACCTGGCTTACATTCATACCTGTATTTTCCCAGCGTATTTTCGTCAAAATCTCGAGAAATTGAGATGAAAATCCTAGACGCGCATGTTGATCGATAACTTCTTTTAAGTAAGTCCTTTTTGCTATACTATGGAAAAATATACAATTCAGGTGTTTGATAAAAGATTGTTCTTCATTCGGCGTATTCATTTTATTTTATTTATTTTTATTTTTATTTTATTTAATTCTATCATCCAACAGGGAGACACAGTCGCTTGATAAGATGAAATACAAAAAAATTGTTAATTGTCTTCCACAATTAAAGGATGACACAGATAGACATAATTATAGACAAGTCAATGTGATACAAATGACAGATGGAACAATTTTACAGTTTCCTTTAAGTGATTGTTTCTAATTTAACTTTATCTTAAATATAAAAGGGTTCGAAATATAATATAATTCACATGGTCAGAGAGGGGGACGAGTTTCTAGTATCTGCCTCACCATATGACGATACTCTTCATATTCACAATATTAAAAGTAAATTCTAGGACTTGTGATAAGATATTCTAAAAACTTCAATGATATCCTTTCAATAAAATTGCTTTGTGCACTTGTCTGGAGTGTCATTGAATATCAGCTGTATGAGCTGGCTTAATTGATCACCCTTAACAATGCAATGTTCACCAATTCCATCGTAAGAACATCCACACATTGTCAAATTTTTGGAAGTTTTATACATATATGTTCGAATCAAGAATATTTCATTTATTGCATTCTCTGCCAGAGAAATCTTTTGTTTTTATTTTCTCATAAATAAGTTAGTATACATAGATTTTGCAACTGGTAATGATACTCCTATATTTTATTTTTCAAAGTGGAGTTTTTTGGCAATATTCCTTATTAAATTCTATAATTTAATTAATTAATCATCCCTCTGGGGACCAAATCCATTTACTATGTTCTTAGAACATACTTTCATTTAAAAATACTAATAAATTTAATTTAATCAATAACTTAGATGTCTTCTTCAACATTATTATCATGTAGTAAGAGTAGAATTAAAAAATATTAACCAATTTTTTCGTTTGCCAAAGATTTATAAATTCGCAGCCGCAGAAAAGAGTCAAACCACTTTTTTTTTAGAATTAATTTAACAGTGATGGCCATGGTTAGCAAAATATTGAATTCACAAAAAAACTATATCACTTGGACGTTTTCAGTATTTATAAAAAAATCGTATATAACTTACTATTTTTTAGCAGTTTGTCGGTTGGACGCTTTCTGCATATCTACGTCCATTTATTAATATTGTTAATTACTGCGGGGAAGATAATTTTACGTCTGAAACAACATAATTTAATGATCCATTTAAATAAATTGCTTAAAAGTGAATTAAAAACACTTGTATAATTATTTTTTGTTTCTCTTGAAGTAAAGACCTTTAAAAATATATAAAATAACGCACTCCCATATATTTCTCGGGTAATGTTTTCAGAGACATAAATAGCAATGGAATATTACAGAAGAGATTCCCTCGAAAATATCGTTTCGTTGCCTAACGATGCATGAAATTCTTTTTATCCATACTTTAGTTACAGATTTCTTTCCAAATTTTTATTGTGATGTTTTACTAATATACAATTTATACGTCACGTTTAATACCCACCTCAACAAACTTTTTTACATTTTTTTAACATTATAGCACAGTAAATAGGATTAAAAATGCGTCGTTGGATGGTTTGGTAATTTTAAACGAATATATTAGGAGACAATAGTAAAAAAGATATATGACGCGAGTACCTACTGATGACACCAGAAATAAAGGACGGGCGCGGAAGATATGCCTTGACCAGGTAAACCTGATAATATAGACTGTCAACAATCAATAAGATGTAAAATGTGGATGAGATAAGAGTTTGTGGTGGTCCAGAGCCGTCACAACTCCAGCCGCACGCATCGAGTAATAACCACCAATCAGAGGCTCGATGCGGCTTACCATATCCCGGTCGCCGATAGGTACATTTGCTCTATCGCATTCTTCATTCACTCTGCCATAGCACTCGCAAGTGCTACAGCCTATATCCATCTACTCATCTTGTCTCTGCTGAATCGTTTCGCACATACTTCGACACTCACAATACACGTCACGTGCTGATACAAGAAGATGCCTTTGAACGGGTGGGCATTTCTCCACCTACAAATTTTATAGCACGTCTAGCAGAAATAAATTATCTGTGGCTTTTTGGTGGTCTCTTCACAGCCAGCATTTCCGTAAAACCTATTTTTCAATGCTAAAATATTATATATTATCAAAAAACAGTCTACTATAGTACAATCAGTTAACGAATCCGAGTATCTATTTTTATAATGTACCGTTCCGGCATTAACACGACACGTGTACCCCACTTTTCATGGCAACAAGGCGACAGAAATTATGTAAACTTTAGTTGTAAGGTTTATAATATAATATATATTACGATCGTTACGCAACCGTACTTATTATAGACTGACCATTAAGTTGAGGCGTGAGTATCGTTTTACAGTTAGCCCCCCAGAAGTTAGGCCAAATCGTGAAGTATCTTCCAATAAAGACTATTTAGGCAAATATGTATTCCCGGCCAAGATTCGCGTCACACTTCGACTGCAAATGGAAAATTGCAAACTGCGAAACCTCGCCCGACAGCGCACCCGAAATCGTAGCCCTCACCGCGTATAGCTTGGCCGCCGGAGCGAGCTGTCGGTCCGTTTTGCAATTGGGCCCTGCATGGGTGAGCGACCTAATGACCAGGGGCGGAGCTGGGGGAGGGCTACTAACGATGATTCGTCGACGCTATGTAGAATATTTATGGTAGTCATTTGTTTCCTTGACAAATCTTCATGCCGCGGATATAATTATGAAAAATACAGTCGGAAATTACTGTGTAAGGAATGGTTCTTTCGGGTAAGTGCTTTCATAATAACGTTATTAAAATGAACACATTTTTCAGAAAACAATATTCTTTTTCACAATTTAAATTTTATTTATTTATCATCGAACTTGGACGCTTTTGAATATACAGAGTGTTACGTTAGTAGCACACATCAACACTGATGATGGACCCTGCAATGGGATCCGAAAGATCGTAAAAACACGGCATAATACCCGAGACAAAATAAAAGAGGCGTAATGAAAGACACAAAACAGAAGATTCTGGAGCCACTGTGAAAATCTAAGAAAATTCTTTAACAGTAAAATAAACAATATTAATATATTTACTTCTTTTAAACAATAATAAAAAATAAAATAAACAATAGTGCCTACCTAAGTTAAAACAATTTTTTAATTTACTAGTAAGTAACAACACTTTTATTAAATAATAATAATAATAATAATAATAATAAATAAAATAAAAAATAGTAAGTAAGAAAGCACTTTAAAAATATTCATAAAATTTTTGTCATTAAATAAAATTTATATTAGTACGGAGTAGCTTAATAGTCTAGGATTTAAAACACTCGCCTAGTAACTCGGTGGTCAGTGGTTCGAGCCCTACTCCGGGAGATTAGTTTCATTTGAAAATAGTAAGAAAATTGATATGACACGTATTCTGTGTACACTTCTCTATTTAAAAAATACATATTTATTTTGATTTAATTATATAACATAAACAATGTTACCTCTACATGAGTTTAATTATAATTTTATATTTTTCTCCTTTTTGAGAGTTTCAACTGTTGATGAGAGGTTTAAATGCTCTCTTAATTCGAGTAGTAAAATATAAAAATATATTTTAACTTACGTAGACGTAAAATATGTTTTTATTATATTTTTCTCCCAATGGTCGTCGTTAATAATCTCTACAACGTTAACACCAAACCAATCAATTATATATTATTTATTTATTACTAGCCTACATGGGCCCATATGGGCTTTTATATATTTATATAGTCATTATTAATAAAATTACTTATTTGGACGTTGCAGAAATTTTGAACAATGAGGAAATTGTGGACATTTTATAGGATCCTGTGGTTAGTTATCAAAAATTTTCTACAGCATTCCTTTCCTACATCAGCGATAAATATCTGTGTTGATTTTTTAATGTGCCAAATGTCCTAGTCCCAATTAAGAGGAAATTGACTGTATTGTATTTCTGGATAACCCAAAAAATTACAGAAATGATGTCTGGAATTCTTTCTAAACCTTACTTTTTGAGGCATGGAAATAATGAGGATGACATAACTCCGTACTCCGTGGATGAATTCCTGTGATTATTTATTTTGGGGATTCTTGGAAGACAATGAAACACAGAAGACAGGAAACATATTTAAGTCCTTGCTGATGTAATCCCAGCATTTGTAGAAATACAATCTGGAAAATTGAATTAGACTTTAGTTAATAAACGAAAATATATTTTTATTTTATAATTGAATGATGTGGTAAAATAGATTACGCATAGTAACCCTCAAAATATTTCGATGACAAAAATAAGACCGAACTCTCTACTACCCTCTAGGAAACACTATCACACACTGAAATTATCTGTAACATTCGAGAAAATCAATATATATCTGGAAACGATGGAAACATTAAAGTACACACTAGAATAATCTAGAAGATTCGAAAAACTAGCTTTTTGTATATATATATATATATATATTTTTTATTTATTAGAGACACTAACAGAATATTAGGTACATGATACTCTGATAATAAACATTATAGTGAAGACTATGCCCATTATCCCAATTACAAATGTTTTCGGCACGCTCTAGTAACATGTATTTTTGCAATTAATTTTATTTTACATGTGCATTTACGTGTATTGTATATTTTGTGTTTGAATTTAGTGCGATTAGTATTTAAAGAATGATTGATTTAATGGATCTATAGGTTCATGTCATCGTTTAGAAAATGGATGTTGCGTATATAAAGGAATTCAGAGCTGCGCAATGAGTCATTGTTTTTAAATTTCTTTCGGCGTGATATCAAATGCAAATATATCGTTTTTCATTGTAAAACTGACGGTTGACAATAATATAACATTTTCAACTCAAAAACGTTTTTTTGGAAATATTATCCGGAATAATAAGTCCGCTTAATATGTGCTATTTTTTAACGTGAACGACTTGAAAAACGTGTCACAAATTCGGAGTCCGAAATAATACGGCTTGTTATGTTAATAATATAATCACAAGTTGAGGACCTTTAACTCGGGAGCGTTAAAAACAAAACAAAACATAATTTGAAGTCGAGTCTCATTTTTTGATAATCCTCTGGGATGCGTTCGTTTATACTCTCCGTAATGGCTTTGATAATTGTATCGGGATTGGTCACATCCAGTCTGTGTGAACGTAATACGATTACTCTAGCGCCACCCTTGCATAGTCCAGCGATCCCTGGAGCGGACAATTATAGAACGAGACGTGATCAACTCAAATATTATCATAGTTAAAGTACTTTAATGTATGACGGTGACGGTAATCTGACTGGTCTAATTAGTCTTGCTTCTGTGGTTTGATACGAATACTTTTGGAACCAACGATAAGCTACAGTCTTTGTTTATTAATTCCATATTCAAACGTACAAATGAATTACAATGAAACGTACAAATGAGCTACAGTCTTTGTTTATTAATTCCATATTCAAACATACAAATGAAATTAATTATTCATGAGACATTAATGTAACAAGATATCCTCTGATATTTACATCAAGCATAGATATTGTAACAAAATGGTAAGCGGAAGGAACTGCGCACTGACAGAACCCCTTGTAGTATGTCACTTTATTTATTTATTTATTTATTTATCTTAATAATTTAGTTCCACACATAATGTTGTGTGGGCTAATAAATACATGATATTACTTGGACATGTTGCATTCCATCTAATCATTTAAAAGTTTTTATAATATAATTTTTGCACTTCAGTTTAAACCTCCTTATATTCTCCATGTTTTGAATTTCCTTTGGCAGGCTATCGAAGATTTTTATACCATTATAAAAATTTATAATTTTTTTTTAAACACTATGGACTGCTCTTGCACCTTCTACTACGCTCTCGTATTATCTACAAAATTTGACCTAGAAATGACGGAAACCTTCTTCTAAACACCAGAAAGGAATAGAATCTTATCGAGAGTTTTATTTTATTTATATTTCTTTTTTATTTATTTATTGGTTACTAACAGTATACATAAAAATCAGATTACACATGAAAGTTAAATAATATTGAGACCATCATACAAGCTTCCAAAGAATTAACCGATTATGTGTTAACATATAGCAACAATAACTTAAGTTATACAAAAAAAACGAAATGTTTAAGTTGAGAACAAACCATAAAAGTCAAAGAATTAAAGGTAAAAGGGGAATCAAGAATGGAGAGTACAGGACAGATCTAAAAAAGATCTTCGAAAAGGGGGGAGAGAGACAAGAAGAAAAAGAAGAACAAAAGATATAAAAGATAATAATAATACATGAAAGAGTTAGAAAGATCAGCGTATCGCGTATTTAAAGCGGGACAAACAGCTGCGTAATGGAGTTTATTTTGACATTTCGATCGGTGTGAGCTCAGCCGCAGACAACGGCCGGTGTGGTCAGTCGTAAAATTTCGTGACGATAAATACCGAGTGAAATAATGTAGCGAGTTCTTACTGATAGTGGCGAAATAGATAAGTGCGATTTCTATTTGCGAAAATTGAATGGAATGTTCTAACGAGTGTTTAATAAGTGCTACCCAGCAATAATAAAGAGTTCTTAGTCGAGTAATAAATTTCGAAATAAAGTGATTTCAAGAATATGATTTTATATGATTTAATTTAATTCGCGTTAAGTGACTTGCGATTTTATAATAAACTGGCTGTGCCCGCACGGTAGATTTTCAGTACACTGTTTGGATCGTTATAGGTAGAACTTTTGCGAACCTTCTAGAACATTCTCCTTCCAGAACTTTCAAGAAATTTATTGAATATACAGGAACCTTCCAGACACACCGACACGTTCCGCTACTCAGTTTAGAACCTTATAGAACTTTTGGAAATTTTCTAGAATCATCTCCTTCCAGAAATTTCTAGTGCATGTTTTTCCGGAACCTTCTAGACTCACAGACACAGTCGGCGCGCCTATTTTGAAACAATCTGAAGCATTTGCGGCCTTTCCATAACAAAAAAATGTACTAGAAAGCACATTTTTGTCACCCACTCCCACCCACGCACAGCCACCCCCACCAAACTCGCATATTTTCGATGTGACACCAAGGGCTATCCACCACCATAACCACTGATAGGTATATATATATATATATATATATGTTATGATTAATAAATGGTTGCTTAATTTCCGGTGTTTTCATTTTCCCCCCAAAGCCACGACCCGTGACAATATTAACTCTGCCCTTCAGACAATTTTTCGTACGATGTACCAACAACTGCAAATCATTTTATGCAAATTAAAGCGAAAAATATTTAAAATAAATTTGTGTATTTATAATAGGTTGAGTGAGTCATAAATCCAAGTATAAATAAGTGTAGAATAATTGTTTAATGTAAAAAGGGTTAAAGTTTTGTTTAAGATTATTTTTTATTTTCCATAATTAATTTATTTATTTAAATAGGTATATATTTTTATTTATAGACATTATTATGCAATTACAGTAAGTAAATTTTCAGTTGCTGTTCTACCTATGGAGGTAAGCCAGTTGTTCGCTAAAGCTTTTATTTTATTAATTGAGTAATTCTGATTTTCGGGAAGTCTGTTTTAAATATGTTCAATATTTTAGGCCCTATGTATGAGTAATTTTTCTGTCCGTGTTTTGTCTTAGTTTTTGGTATTTCGTCAAAGTTTCGTAATGCTTGTCTAGTATTATGTGAATGCGAGTTACTGGTTGCTGTTAGGTGGTTTGTGTTTTTAATGTAGAAGATGAGGGTAGACTTAACGAACAGCTGTCTAACGTCCAGTACATTAAATTCTCTGAATTGTCTGACTGATTGGTATATAAATAACTGTATATTATTCAAACATATTTATATTAAAAGTTAAGTTAAATTTGTCAAATTGGACTTAAATAATTGATTTGTATTTGTATGTATGTATATATTTTTTTATAATATGACTTTCAAAGCTTGTGCTATATCTTTTCACTCTACATTATTGCTTTTTTGTTTTTAAATTTCTATTATATTATGTTTTTCTTATGCTTCTGCTTTTTATAAACTTGCTTTTTACTTTATATTATAATTATCTATATATATTTGTATCTACATTTTAAGTATTTTCTTTTCTCTGAATGTCATTATTATATTAACATGTTATTGTTTTTTCTCTTTAAACTATATATTCTGTTAATGTACACTTACCTATCTGTTGTAAAAGCCCTATAGGACGTTAATTAATAAATAAATAAAAATATAAGTATATTAAAACCAAACCCGTCTTGTCAAACATCACTCAAATTAACGCTCAGTTAGTTTCAATTTCGTATCCATTTTATTACGTATAAACTGATTAGTTTTACGTGCAATAGAGAAATTGCAATTGCTTTGCTTGACATTGCATAAAACTGTTACGTTTGATTTAGGTTTCGCGGAGCAAGACGTATTGCCAGATATTTTATTTCATTAGTTTTTTACAAAATAATATCGGTTTTGTTGTGTATCGGTGCTTAATGTCTGGGAGAAAGGGTTAGAAGTCTTGTATGGTACCCAGATGTACAAATACTACGGCACTACACCAAAAAAAATAACTCATTCTTCGAACACTGAAGAACTGATACTTCACATCAATCATATCGCGTTTTAATGGAGTCGTATTTTTGAAGGTTTTTATAATAAAAATTATGAATGAAAACATTTCCCAACATTATCCATACTGATTCAAAGAATATAATTGATATTTCTGAATCTTTTTAATATATTTTCCCGTTGAAACTGCATGATAAATATTTGACAATGTATGCATCCGAATAATATATGTAAATAGCTTTATTAACCTTGTGTAATTTTTTACTCCTGTGCTAATAGGTACAAGGACCTTCCATTAGAAATATAGTTTTTTTTAACTATTCTTTGCGGTGACATATAATCGCCAATGGAGTTACAAAGGAATTGAGTATGGCGACATGTTGTCGCCAACGGAGTTATACAGGAATTTACTATGGCGACATGTCGTCGCCAACGGACAACAAAAGGTTAAACTTCATAGATTTGAATATTATATAACTTTAAAATAATACACATCTTGTACGTACATATTACAGCAACCATTTTTTTAAATTCTGTGTAAAAATTAACATTAGTTTGAATATAATTTTCATATTTTCCTTAAAAAAAATTGAAGATGAAAATGCATAATAAAGAAACGTCGCAATCATCAAAAATCAACATCATAGATAATGTTATTTTTAATATGCATGCAAAATTTAAACAAAGTCGACTTAATAGTTTTGAGGTATCTCTAAAATTTGAAAAAGGTATTTTCGAGAAAAACGCATAAGATTAATGAAATTCAAAACCAAATTAATCAATTAGAAAAACATACAGAAAAATCAAATCCACGAAAAAATATTTGGCAGCCAAATATTTTTTCGTGGATTTGATTTTTCTGTATTATTAATATTATTATTATTATTATTGATAATGGGCAGGCAGCTTAAGTTGATAGGTCCATATCACTGTCTCTCATTTAAATATCCAGCCTATTCTTAAACTGGTTGACACTGGCTGCAGACACAACGCCCTCAGGCAAACTGTTCCACATATTGACCACTCTATTGCTTAATGCATGCTTTCTTGGGTTGCACGAGAACCGAGACTTGTTCAACTTCAGGTGATGTCCTCGAAGACCCACATTAGTGTTTAATGCAAACATATCTGTCATATTAAGAGTTTTGTAGTAGCCCGATAGAATCTTGAATGTCTCGATGAGGTCACCTCTTGCTCGTCGCTCCTGAAGAGTGGGAAGTTTCAAGACTCTCAGTCTTTTTGCGTATTCCAGGTTTATAAGATCCAAGGGCAATTTTGTGTCTCGTCTCCGAATATTTTCTAGTAATTTAATTAATTTGCTTTTAAATTTCACTCAAATTGACTTTGTTCTCAAAAAATTGCAACTTCACAATAAGAATGTGTTCTTGAATTAAAATAAATAAAAAATTCTCAAGAAATAACTATTATTAAATAAAAACTGAGCTTGTTTCTTTTCAAATTTATAAACCTAACGAGCTGTCCTTTAAATTTTCCGACTTTTTTCCCGAAATGGAAATAAAACGTTATATGTCGCTGCCGCCTTATCCAATAAGTCTCCAGCTCACGTTTTAAAATTCGTCTCTCGTTTCTCCCCCTTTGTCCGTATTCTTCCAGCGTTTTATTTCAAGCAATGAGTTTTTTCTTTCTCTTTAATGTTTGAAATGAGACTAGATTTCATGGGATTATTACATTGTCCTACTTTCATCCCATTTTCGCTCCTGCGCCTCCGGTGCCGCTGTATTTTGTAACAGAATAGCGCCGATCGCGTCTGATCCACACATATAAAAAAATATTAAATTATAACAGGCACGTTTATAAAATAAAATGCGCGAGTGCGAGACTCACGGGGATTGATACGAGACATATGAGCTTTTACATTTACAATTACAATCTTTTTTTATTTAATTTTTTTTATATTTTTTTTACAAGGTAGTGACAGTTACTTATGAATGTCTGTTTCTCTACTACACGAGTGTCATAAACTACATTTACCTACAAAGAAGTGATAAAATAAAAAATATTCAATCAAGTAATAAGTATATACAGGGTTATTTGTAAAACAATAATAACCTCGCAGGATTATATTCGTGTCTTGATTATGAGTCGAAAATGTTGAAGCTATTATGACCTAATATCAATAGTTAAGGAGATATGCGACATCAAAGTTTGCATTTTTTTTTTCAATATTTCTGACTTATTGACTTACTGACGTTGGACTTTCATTACAGTAACTCATATCGATTACGAAAAATTCATTCATTTCAATACAAGTTAAATAAAATGATAAAAACGCTGAAAAAAAATCCAATTGAAATGTTTTCCAATTGGAATTCGAAGGTTTTTATTTTTTTATTTGACTTGTATTAAAGGGATTGAATTTTTCATATTCGATATAAGTTACTTTAATGATAGTCCAACGTTGTACAAAAAATAAGTCAGAAATACTGGAAACAAATACAAATTTTGATGTCGCATATCTCCTTAACTATTGATATTAGGTCATAATAGCTTTAAGATTTTCGACTCCTAATTAAGGCAGGAATATAGCCCTGCGAGGTTATTAATGTTTTACAAATAACCCTGTATAATAGTAAGTGAGTAATAATTAAAGTAATAAGTATGTAATAAAAAGTAATAAGTAAGTAATGATAATAAGTAAGTAAAAGGTACATAATAAAAATAAAAATTAAATCATTTCTGAAGGTATTTTTTCACGTTTTTTTTAAATGATTCATAATTTTCCTCAGTCCTCATTTCAACAGGCAATTCGTTGAACCATTTCATGAGTAACATTTATTTTAAAAAAATTAAACAAATTAAGGTAGATTATAGAAGTCTCATAGAGACGAAGCTATTTACATGGAAAAAATGGAATGAAGGTATTTTTTCTACGATGGCCCATAGCTTAAAACCAGTATGAGCTGGCTTAAGTGATCACTCTACACAATGCAACGTTCACTAATTCCATCCTAAGAACATCCAACACATCGAATATTTTTTTGAATGTTATATAAATTTTATAAATATATGTTCCAAATAGGGATCATCCGTATATTTCAAGGGGCTATGCTAGGGACATCTGTTTTCTCTATTTTGAAACAGTTTACATAGATTTTGCAGCTGGTAATGATACTTCTTTATTTTTAATGTACAGTATTAAGCAATATTCTTTTTATTATTAATATTATTAATATTTTAAGCATTAACTTTGTGGTTAGACATAATAACAGAATGTTAGTAAACTTAGTAAAAACACTACCAGATTTACGGTCATTAACATTCTGTTAATATTCTTTTTAATGTACATATGTATATTCTTGAAATGAAGACCCTAGACCCATTGCGGTCAAGACCCTCAGAGACAGAGTACCCAATGTGGAAATCCACAGATTCTGCTACATACAAGACAATGGAAGGATGTAGCAGGCAGAAAAGGCGTTTCTGGAGGGACCATGTGGAGAGAATGGACCAGACAAGACTTCCCAGAGCCGTGATGTGCGGGATTCCAGAGGGGCGCCGACCGCCAGAGAGACCGCCAAAGAGATGGAGAGAGAGCTGGACGTCCTCGTCACAAGACCAGGACTGACCTATACAAATCAAGATCTTATAAAAGAAGAAGAATAAAATGATAATATTCTTCCGATTTATTTAATATGTAGACTAGAATACGCCTAGAATATTGTTAATTAAACAAAATTTATTACAAATTTATTTCTTGTTTATTTATTAATAGGATTTTTTTTTGAAATTGGAAATATAACAGACGCAAGTAAATTATATATATTAGGTCCTTACATATGAAATTGGCGTTTAGTATGGGAGGAACATAAAGGCGATTTTTTTTTATTATAATATATTTATTTAATCAAAGTATGTACCATTGCTATCTATGCACTTTTGCCATCTCATAGGTAGTTCATCGATCCCTTTACTAAAAAAACCATTCGGACGGGAATCAATAAAATCTTTGAAGGCGGTTTGGACTGCCCCATCGGATTGAATTTTTTCCTTTGCAAGAAGTTATCCAAATTTCGAAAAAAATGGTAATCTGTTGGGGCAAGGTCCGGAGAGTACGGTGGATGTCTTAGACATTCCAATTGAAGCTCCTCTAATTTGGTAGCCGTCTGTTGTGCAGTGTGTGGTCTAGCGTTATCATGAAGCAGCAGTGGCCTAGAGCGATTAACCAGCCTCGGTTGTTTAGCAGCTAGCTTTTCCATCATGGTTTGCAGTTGCTGACAATAGACATCTGCCGTAATCGTCTGGCCAGATTTAAGAAAGCTGTAGTGAACGACACCAGCACTAGTCCACCAAACGCTCACAAGTAACTTTTTTGGAGTCAATTTTCGCTTGGGGCATGGTTTGGCTGGTTCGGCAGGGTTCAGCCATTGCGATGAGCGCTTCCGATTATCGTACAGGATCCACTTTTCATCACAGGTAATGATTCGATTTAAAATCCCTTCATTATTGTGCCGGTTGAGTAATGCAACGCAGCAGTCAACGCGCGTTTGTTGATTTGCTTCACTCAATTCGTGAGGTACCCACCTTTCAAGCTTTTTCACCTTACCAATTTGCTTCAAGTGGATTAAAACAGTTTTATCACTAACACCGCAGCCTGCAGCTAACTCGGATGTGGTTTGCGATGGATCCGCTTCCACAATAGCCTTCAATTCTTCATTATCAACTTTGGTCTCCGGCCGTCCACGGGGCTTGTTCTGCAGGTCGAAATTTCCAGAACGAAAACGTTGGAACCAAAAACGCACTGTGTTTTCTTTTGCGGCACCGTCGCCATACACATCATTAATCCTTCGAGCCGTTTCTGCAGCACTGGTGCCACGGTGGAACTCGTA
Organism: Agrypnia vestita; assembly: GCA_016648135.1. Taxonomy (NCBI): domain Eukaryota; kingdom Metazoa; phylum Arthropoda; class Insecta; order Trichoptera; family Phryganeidae; genus Agrypnia; species Agrypnia vestita. Next base: position 87,766 of record JADDOH010000756.1, on the reverse strand, counting down.
CTCGTAAATAACGCGATATTTCAAGTTTTTCATTTTGTAAACTGAGTGACGCAAAGAAAAAAACAATTGAGGAAAAAACAAATGAATTATAATTTTCAAAACACAAATACATGAGTAAATATCTGTATAAATTTGGATTTGGAATTCCTAACCAAAGAGAAGATATTTGAGATCAAATTTGCCAGTACGGCAAAACGCCAATTTCATACGTAAGGACCTAATATTAATAAGAGCATAAAAGAATCAAAAAATCAAATCAAACTTGTGTCCTAAAATCTTTCACATAATAACAATTTATAAAAGTATAAACAATAAGAAGAATAAAAAAAGACAACAACAGACAATAGCAATAGACAACAGACAGCAGCAATAGAATGGAAAAATTTTATATACATATAATGAAATAGTATTGAATAATCACATTATAAATTTTATATGCATATATACGATAGATTGTTTAATATTTATCAAATAAAAATAAAAATGATAATGGGGAATACTTATTTTTAATTTTTATTTAAAAAAATAGCTGACAAAAAACAAATATGTGGTGTAGTAGTGTGCGTGAACAAATGCGCAAGCAGCGTGCGTGTTTATGCTTAACATATATGTACGCGGGCACACCGACGGAACTTACGCCTGACGGCCTGACACCCTGATACTTAATTTTCCCCATACTGAAAAAATACCTAACTGATAAATTTACTTGATAATTAAGTAGTTCGCCATATTAGCCCTGGAGTAGTTTATTTTAAATGCATTAAATATCCTTCAGCTTCTCTTTCCCTTACACCGCGTATGCCTCTCTTTATCTTTTTATCTCTTTTCTATGTAGTTTACTACTCTGCCTCTCTGTCTCTCTCTCTCTCTCTCTTTATGTATATACATGGTATCCCGTATCTCGACGCCAAGACTAAATCGGGTGATAGGCCAAATCATAATAGTTATCAGAAAAATATTTTAAAAAATAAAAAAAACAGTCAGTTAAATCTGGGCAAAGTATTGATTTTGAATACTCGGTTTGATTAAAAAGTGACATTTTCTTCCAAGCTGGAGCCGTTGGCTTTGAATTTTGGACAAAAGTTTACAGAAACATTATTCAGGATTACAAAATAATAAAAAAAATGAAGAAAATAAAGATTTGTAGCAACAGGAGTGAAAAGACCGTCACAGGGTGTAGACTTTTTTAATTTTTTTAAATGCTTATAATTTTCAAAACACATGACTTTTAAAATATTTTTCTGATAACTATTATGACTATTATCAGTCGATTTCAGCTTGATTTCGAGATACGGGACACCTGTATACAAGTGCACTCCTTTTATACTTGTGTTAATCTATAATACGCTCTGACGAAGTTTGAGCCAAGCGAAACCGCTTTATTTATTTATTTATTTATTATTCAAAAAAAAAAAAATATTTATTTATTATTCAAAAAAATCCTTGTTTACAATTAAAGGTACTTAATACTAATTTAATAATAAAAATATCAGATAAATTACACATTTTTTTTGTTGTTAAATTTGTGGATTATGCCACTCTACTAGGCTACGCCTGTCCCAGAGTGGCGTTATAGAACACAATTATAATGTTTTTTTAAATTCGTCAGTAATATTTATTTTCATAAGGTAGTAATTATGTATCTACAGTGCAGTGCAAGTATCAAGTGCAGTGTTAGTGGTAATTTGAGTGAGTCATAAGTCCACGCTTGGCTTGATATTTAATAAAACTCGTATTCTTTATACAAAATGATTATGTTTTATTCAGTACGAAAGGATTCTTTTTCAGCATGCACACATAGCACAATCGCTTTCTTAATATCCTTCGTTTATTTGAGAAGCGAGCTCGCATCGGGTGAAATATTGATGTACAAGTAGTGAACCTTTTCCAAAAATATTCCGCGAGTCACAAATCCCTCACTCACTAAGCCCGGGGCTCAGTAAAGGCCATAAAAACTACAAAATTACTGCAATGTCGGTACTTTGGAAATCGACATGGAAAATGATCGGTTCATTTAACTCGTATTGGCAGCAAACGGCGGGTCGTAACTCAGGAACATCGCCTTAAGTCAGACGAGCCTTTACGACGGAATAATGTATAAAAGTGTATCCTCCTACTGAAATATAGAAGTGGGAGGTTCTCATAAACACGGCAGCTGGAAGGGGGCCCGAACTTCGACCAGATCTGGAAGCCTTAGGTATAGTCTCAGAATTCAACCGTATCGCGTATTTTAAATCGACGAAATAACGACATTCTAAGATGTCATTTTTTAATTTTTGTATATTGTCACAGGTTCACGTCTAAAGACTGCAAATGGAAAACTTAAAAATCAATTAATTTTTTATTTACGGTATATATGTATTTTACTATGTTATTTTTTTAAGAACAGAATTATTGGATTTAGTCCCCAGAAGGATCATCGTTAATAATTAAGATTAATTATAATTAATCTTAATTAATTAAGTAATTAATAAATAATTCGATAATTATCGATGTCTCATAGGGACGAAGCTATTTATATTTACATCTTCTGTGTATAGTTTTCTGGGATATTCTGCCGTGTATATGAAACATCTCTGGTCGATGTATAGTTTACTGGGATATTCTGCCGTGTATATGTGACCTCTCTGGCCTACGTTTCGGATCCCATTGCTTGTCATCAGCCCTGATGATGGACCCTGCAATGGGATCCGAAACGTCGGACAGAGAGGTTACAAATACACGGCAGAATATCCCAGAATACTATACACAGAAGATTCTGAACAGCCGTGAAAACCTAAGAACATTTTTATGCCTAAATTATATTGATATTTCATCGGAGTTCGGCTAGTATAAAATAAATATAATTCACAATTCACATTAATATGGATCGTAAGGGAAAAGTGAGATCAATAATCGATAAGAGGAGCCGAGAGTAGTGGTCGGAGCGGGCTGCGTGGGTACAGGGGGGTTGGTAGTGGGAGGTAAATTTTAAAATGTTTCTTAAGGGATCTTAATGTTGTGGTTCGTATAACCGGATATGTCAGCTAGTGATTAAAAGCAGGCATGTTGCCATGCATCATGGAAACGTAAACGGGTCATAAAAATTGTTACGTCATCGACAGCCGCGATGGCTCTCTACTACCAATCGAAAAAGCTTATCAGGGGTGACAAATTATCATTTCCAGTGCTGAAAATTTTCCTCTTTAAAAAAATATATTCTCTCTCAAATGCCTTCTTTTCAATAAAAAAAAGTCAATAATTAGATGTAAACCAAAATGAGAAATGAGAAAACACAAAAATATTTGGATTTGATTGTTATTGCTCGGCGTACACCCCATTCCTTTTTTATATTTACTCGAGTGCATAAAAAAATTTTAAAATATATTTAAGGGGCGAAAATTTACATATTGAATTAGGTCTCGAAGTAAAATACAACAACAGTTTAAATAAGTCAAAAACGTATTCTATTAAATTAAGCAAATAATTAATAAATAAAAACATGGTTATGTTTAAGATAATTCAAGAATATATTATTAGTTTATACCTACGTAGGTCGCGGAACTTCGTTTCATATACTAGTTACATTGCAATGTTATAAAAAAAATCATGTATTTAAATAAATACAGTATATTGAAGCATATCAATGAAATATTTTAAATAGTTGACACATTAAAATATATTTAAAAATCAACGTATCTACCCAGTGAGACTCAATCACAGGAATAAAACACGCCTCCGTGCAAAATTTCAATTTCTTCAATCTCACTCTTCGATCGTGAATTGAAAACATATACCTACACAAACACGCAGGTAGGTATTATATTTTCAACTACAATTTATGGTCAGTGTGTTCCAAAATATCTGATTGTTAAAGGATAAATAAGTTTTCGATGCGACTGCAGTTAAAAGTGTAGGAAATATTTATGAAAAATTTTACAAAAAGATTAATTACTATTTTTTTATTTAAGAAAATTTATATTCACATTGATGTATCGTTTAAATTATGATACGACTGATATAATACAAGTGCATGATTTTCGTATTTGCTCTCGATTTGCTAAATTTAAAGTAAACTTATTAAATCATTTTGCAAAACCCATAGCTAAACAGGCATTTAATCAATTTCATTATGATAGATCCGTTTACTCTTGAAGCATTTCCTTAAAAAAATATGAACAAATATATTGTTATAACATCAAAAAAATTATAACCCCGAAACATTTCTTTAGTTTTCATGCAATAGAGTTAGTTATCTTTGGTACACTTAATCGCGTATATTTTCAAATAAAGACCATAGAAGTGGTATTTTTTAATAATATTTAAAATATATCAAATAAATTAAATAAAAACATTTTGATTTAACCCTGATTAATTTGTGCAATCAAAATAAACAGACCTGAGAATCAGACCTTCAGGACGACCACCTAAAGGATGTAGGGACAGCTGGCAGGACTCCTAAGACGACAATGTAGCAGCCGCGACAGATCAACAGGCCTGAACAAAGATGAAGAAAAAGAAAATTAAGCGTGGTTTTAACAACATTTTTGTTTGATGTTTATTATTTTACAAATTTTAACCCGTCAAAAATGACGGTACTTACATGTCGGTTCCAATGGAATAATTATTTATTTATTTATATTAAAAAAAAAAGGAAAAAAATATTTTTTTATAAAGAAGAAAAAAAACTACAAAAAGGTTAAGACGAACGGACGGACGGACGAACAGGAAACGAAATTATTATAATTGGGATTTGTAAAATGTTACCACAAGTGAATCTGAAGAATGTGCAGAAGAGAATTTTTTTTTTCAAAAATAAGAAAATGTGCATAAAGTGTTATGCGAAGATGCTAAAATACCAATAGTGGAGATATGTTTCAAACTGTCCATCAATGTTACCCATAAATTCAATAATTGAGTAAATAAATTAATTATTATTGGTGCATATTTAACAAAAATTATATTCATCATGAACCTTCATAAAAGAACTTTCTTTTATTGACTGCGATGTTGTATTCATAACTAACTGATGTTGTAATCAAATCCAAATTTGCTACAGGTAGATATACCTTGATCTATGATTGACTTTCATACGACTTGAACCATTGACTAAACCTGATATTTTATTTACAATTGTCCTTTCTTCGTTGACGATGGTAGATAAAGATCCAAGTCTAACTTACGCCGAAGTAAAAGGCAGAAATGTGACAATCATTTTTTACGTTAAGGAAGAGCGTTAAGTTTCATCGTAAAATACCAACACATGGCGACTGCTGGAAACAATTCGTTTACATCCCCCTTTATTGAGCAGTTAAATTCACCTCGAATACGTCCTTTTTTAACCCTTATACTACCGTCCCACCTCCCCGGGGTGGGGTGGGTCCCTTAACACCCAACAATCGTTAACAGCCCCCGGGTTCGACATTTTTTATACCTAACCAAAATGTACCCTTTTTCTACGCTCTCTCTATCGAACAAAACCTCAATTTAAATAGAGCGTTCTAATAAATACAATGTTTATACAGGTGTACCAGAGCTAGCAGCAGAAACTTGGCAGGTAGATTCCTGACTATGATACGAGTCTAAAATGTTCAAGCAACCATGGCCTAATATCAATAGTTATGGAGATATGCAATATGAAAGTTTGCATTTTTTTTTCAATATTTCTTACTTATTTTTTGCAAAAGTTGAACTATCATTACAGTATCTTATGTCGATTATGAAAAATTCATTCGCCTTAATACAAGTCGAATAAAGTGATGAAAACCTTGCAAAAATTGAAAAAAGTCATTTTTTACAATGTTTTTAACATTTTATTTAAGTTGCATTTAAGCAAATGAGTTTTTCATAATCGATATATGTTTCTGTAATGATAGTTGAACTTTTTGCAAAAAATAAGTTAGAAATATTGAAAAAAATGGAAACTTTGATATTGCATATCTCCATAACTATTGATATTAGTCAGGTCATGGTTGCTTGAACATTTTGGACTCATTACATAGTCAGGAATCTATCGGTCAAGTTTCTGCTGCTAGCTCTGGTACACCCTGTATATTTGTATCGTCTAATTATTCATACTAAACCTTAATGCGATAAAATAAATCAAAATTTTCTTCACTTGGAATGAAAGTAGACTAAATGCGGTGGAAACGCGATCACTCAGGCGCTTGTGCTGAAGATCTTTGGTCGATAGAGTGAGGAATGAACAAAATAGACGTGAATCTAATGCTGGCTGTAGTGTGGTAGATAGAATAAAGAAAGAAGTGCTGATGTGGTTTGGTCACGTAGAAAGTATGAGCGAGGAAAGGATGGTTAAGAAAATATATAAGGAAGTTGTTGAAGGTATCCGCAAAACACCTGGCATGATCAGATACTACAAGTACTGGGGGATGGCCCTGTTAAAAGCTTCAACAACCATAGAGCATCCCCGAGAAGATGTATGAATGTAGCCAAAGCAAAATTAGTGTGCCAAGATAGAGGAATATGGCATTCTATCATCTCTGCCTACCCCTGCGGTGAAACGGCGTGATGGTTAGTTAGTTAGTTTTTCACTTGCAATTACTGCACATGCGAAACTGCTAAAAGCCTGAAACAAAACTTAATACTCAATCGATACCTTCTACGTACATTGCCTTAGCCAAAATGTTGACTTTTTCAATTTTCTAGCATTTTACAAAGAGCCGTTATTTAAATTTTGTTAAATTTTTTGCTTGTCTTCGAGATTATACTTAACTATCCCGTATAAAGGAGATTTTTTTCATAATAAGGCACGTTTTCCGATACACTTAAGACGAATTTTATCGATTATCGTATTTCTCATAATCCCAGTTTTGTCTTAAACAAAGTACAATAATTTTCATAAACGTAATCTGAAATAATTAAGTGAAAAAGCCAAATACTTTAAAAATATTATTATAGATACTCATGGACACAATACAAGAAATTCATATGAAAAAATAATTCTAAATAGGAAGAAAATAAATTCACAAAACTGTTACAGTATTACAAAGGACTACATAGACACTCAATAATCTACTAGAGATTGTAAAAAACGTGCGAGCCTTACAGTAGTCGCATATGATGTGTAACATTTGACATCTCACAATTAAATGTATCAATTGAGCACCAACAGAAATTTAAAAAAAAATTATTATTATTAATAAAAAATTAATAAAAAAATTAAAATATTTCTTAATTAGTAAATACAAGTAGAGAAAATGTATGTGCATTTATTTATTATTGAATTTTGCCGTACTAGGTAGGTACCGTACATATCTACATACGCACATTGTTTAGTTTATATGTTTTTATTTATTTTCATAGATGGCGGTAGTGTGCCGCCATACATATTATATGAAAACTTTTAATAAATATTTAAAAATAATCACATAAATTACATAAAATTTGAGAATGTAAATCATTAATGGTAATTATTGTTTACATTAATGAAAAAAAAAGTATTTACTGGATAGTTTCGAAGATGTAAGCCAAAATATATCAAAGTTACAACATCCACACGCTTGAAACCAGCCTTGCAACATATATACAAAATCAGAAGCATTGGCTGGTATTGTGCGTCTTCGCTGTGATGGCACTTGCTGGACATCGATTTGTTTATTATTTTTTTATTTTTTTCCATCGCGCGTGCTCCGAGCGCGCTCATTGGTTAAATGAAATAGCGCGCTTCTTATTTCCTGTTACGCATTTCCGTCCTTTTTCACAAAATCACTTCGACAGAAGGAATGTAGACGTCACATCACAGAATAAAAATAGAATGATTATTATATAATATCGGTTAATTTATTATAATAATATTACTAAATAAAAGTAAATAAATCAAATATGATAAATAATATTCAGTTTATTAGTTTTAGGTCCTAGCTAAAATCTGAGAAAAAAGAATAATAAAAATTCATAACCTTCTACATCCAAACTAACAAACTTTACCTCTTTATATATTATTATAGGTAGATGTCTCATAGAGACGAAGGTACTTTTTTATATGAGCAAGTAGGTATGGAAGTCTTTCTGGGTGTCCATACGGCTTACGACCTATTGTATGGCTGGCTTAAGTGATCACTTCACAGAATATTATGTTCACAATTCCACCCATAAGTATAAGTAATATGTTAGTGGAAGTAAACAACAATTTAAAGAAAAACAAACTTTGGAATCGGAACTGAATTCATCAACTATCTTAATTTCGAATATGCAACTGTAACTTTCTGAAATTACAACAACACTGACTAGCCGGTAATGAGGCGCGGGCAGTCGAGTGTGACACGTCAATTGGCGCACGGCTCAGGCTGTGCAATTATTATGTCCCGTGATTTCTCATGGGTTTACGGCTTGTTTAAAATAAAATCCTCGCGCCATCTAGCAAATTCTACTCGAAGTTTTAAATATAATAATTTTAATATAATAAATAAAAATAAAAAAAAGCAAATAGATGATCGCTTCCAACGGAAAAAAATAGATGAATATAAATGACAAACAATAAAATTGCCATTTGGGGAAAATAATTTCAATTGTAGTTTTTGTGTTGCCAATAAACATCAGTCTGTTAATTTCTAGTTCATAAGACAGTAAAATATTAATTGATATATGTCTGCATAAATATCAAATGAAATACAGGGTTATTTGGAAAACATTAATAACCTCGCAGGACCATATCCCTGCATTGATTATATTTGAAAATGTTTGAATTTTTTTTTCAATATTTCTGACTTAGTTTTTACCAAACGTTGAGCCATTATTACAGTAACCTTTATCGATTACGAATAATTCATTTTTTCGAAACAAGTTAATTAAAATGATAAAAACTGCAGAAATTCCAATTGTAATGTTTTCCAATTGGAATTTGAAGGTTTTTATTATTTTATTTGACTTGTGTTAAAGGGAATGAATTTTTCATATTCGATATAAGTTTCTATAATGATAGTCCAACGATTTAAAAAAAAAATAAACTTGATGTTGCATATCTCCTTAATTATTGACATAAGGTCACGGTGGTGACAACATTGACGCGATTATCTGTCACAAGTAAATATCTATAAACTAACTTATATAATATTTCAAACTACCACTTGTTTTCAAGCACAAGAAGATATAAAAAAGGTGGTGGCATAATTTTTTATGCCCTAAAGGAACATAAGTTTACTGCACAAGACGAAGTTTTTAAGACATGTGAATGGGAATATCTGCACCTCGCACAAGTGGAGTACAAAATTATTAACGATATATCAACCTCCTAGTACAAATAAAACTACATTTTTTATGTGAGCTTCGAAATTCACTGCAAAAAATTGAATATACTACCAAATCAAAAAACATTATTGTAGTTTTATAGTTAATTATAAATTAAGTGTAAAATGTACATATCGATGATGTAATGAAATCCTTGGGTTTAAACTGTATTTACAGTTTTGCAAGATGTAAAAATAAAATGGCAACAGTAAAAAAAAATTAAAATAGATTATAATCAAGACAAAAATATAGTCCTGCTAGGTAATTAATGTTTTCCAAATAATCATGATATATATCACGATATATATCCACTGATATAATATATTAGCGAACCCTGCTTTTTATAGATATTTTTGCGTATCTTTCTATGTGATGTATATTATATTGAAAGTACGTTTTACGAAATGTTACGCAATGTGGGGACCGCAGTTAATTGGGCAGGATTTATAGAGCCTGTACTTAATATTCACAAATCGCCCGAAAATGTATTTTTTCCTCGAAAAACCGTTAGTTTTGGAGTAATTGAGCGAAATTTAATTCAATTTTCATGGGCGAGTAACACGAACATTCAAATCGTTCAACCGTCGTAAATTATAACGGCCATTTTCAATTTATTTCGCCTTTTTTCTAATTTCCTTTTCTTTCATGGCGTCCGGCCAAATGCAACACAAAATAAAACAGAACTTTTTGTATGAAACTAGCTGCGACCCGTCAAAAATGACGGAAAATTTTTTCGCGTCTTTGCTAAGCTCTAGTATATATTTATAACATTTTTTTACAGACTGAATTGATATATTGAAAGAAATAAAAATGTTAGGAGTGTTACTTTACCTAAGGTATTTAAGGTATGATAAGATTGAGGTAAGGTTAACCCTTAAAAAAGAAACAGATAGGCTTATTTACAAATATGTGTATCACAAATTAAAAGACAGCACACTGACACAAAAACCATGGAAGAGAATTCTGTATGTAGGAAAATTAGCCACGAACCTTCTTTATATATGTAAAGAAAAAACTTTTAAACCCTTTTTTATACAAATACGACAGATGTTCGTATTTGTATAAAAAAATATATTTTAATAATAAATCAAAAATAAACGCGTTAGAAAATAGCCGAGTCTATAAAATAAATTGCAAATATTGTAATGCTTCATATATCGGACAGACCGGAAGAAAGATAGAGACAAGGATCGAAGAACATTTCAGGGGAATAAAAAATGTTACAATCAATTCAGAAATATTCGGCCACTGACCACGCGAGAACCGAAGGTTTCGGCAGTAATGGTGTAGATTTAATAAACATATTGTCACGTATCGTTCCTGCGGAATGAATGAATGAAAACGCTGAAATTTAATTATAAATTTATCAACTAATGATTAATCAATTATGTATTTGATGTACAAAGTCTCTTAACGCTATTCTTTAAATTTCACTATTTCGCAATTTCTTACTCGCATATAGACACTTTATTATCGCTTTAACACTTATTTAACATTCACTAGAACATTTCATCCAATTTCGCACGTATTATTCTCTCCGGTTTATTTCGCTACGTACTTAAGAACTTCTCTACAATATTCGCTCGAATTATCGCGCGGTTAGCCGCTCTGGCTTCGCAGCCCACGGCTCTCTTCGCTTCTGTTATTGCCTGTCAAGCGCGTTCAACAGCAACCCAGCAACGCGGCCTGGCCCGTATTTATATCCGTGTATCGAGGTACTTTGTACTTTCTGGCCTTTTCGAGTGTTTAGGAGACGATTCTCGTGGCTTCTAGATTCTTGTATATGTTTTAAAAATGTTTCTGATTTTTTCATTTTTTTTACTCTTCATCAGGCCAAGAGGCTCAATTACAGAAGCGAAAAACATCTCAAAACGCTGAGTAAATCACGCAAATTAATTGTGACCTCACCGGGAATCGAGCCCGCAACCCTCGATGTGAGAAGCCAGAGTCATGCCCACTGGGCTACGAGATGTTTCCCGAAAGCCGTAGAATGCGACAGACCGTTCTCGATCGTTTGATAGTGTTGTGACCAGTGACAGGAGTGCGTAATTCTTTTTAGCCTTGTTACAATTTGTAAAAAAAGAAAAAATCTAGATATTTTATATATAGCGATTAATAGTAACAAAAATGTAATCAATATACAAACTCCATCCATACATCGTCCCCTCTTCTGGGCTTAATGACCACGCCCATATACCTAACGAACTCTAATCTCCACCCCACTCCTCACACCGTCCTTAAGTTTAGTATTAGTAACATTACTGAAGATTATGCGTTAGCATCGAAAACTTTCTAATCGTTATAAACAAATAGAGAAAGTAAACAAAGTTATCATTTTTTTTAATTGCCTTTTACATAGTTACACAAGAAAATTTCGAAAAATTGTTATCTGTGGTACAATTTTTAATTTTTATGCTGTCTTCGCCCGTTCTTCGCTCAAACGGCTCGGAGTTGTGAATTAAATTTAAAATCTCATCTCGATAAATACTTGTGCAAGTAGAATTTACTTTCAGCCAGACATTAATGCCTAATACTCTTAAGCACACTTCATTCGAAAAAATGTTTTCACCTCAGAAAGGCTGCAATGAATAACAAAATTTTACCTTTCTTATTTTCGTCTACCTGGTGTTTGATAAAAATATAAACAAGAGGTCGCTAAGAGGTCGCCGGGATGAAGATTAAATGTATTCCCTTGATATTTCAAGTCTGGATTATATTTATGTGTTAAATCCTGGGGTAAAAAACAGATACTTCGGGCTTGCCACCCCAAATACATTATTTATGTCTTCTGGCACGGCAAATATTATTTATACTGTTGCTTATCCCCGTATTTATAACCCTTTCTGGAGACCTGAACTGTATCCAAAAATTAAACATTGATAAGTTACGAAAAAAGTGAAGGGTTGTTTTTTGCAACACTTTTTCTTTACTTTATTTATACATATGTAACGATATTTTATAAAGTAAATGTAATAACAAAATAAATATTATAACAAGTAACAACCCGATAAGGCACATTATAGATAATTTATTTTTATATTTGCTTATAAATGGAGGTTTTTTAAGCGAAATAAAAAATAAATTACATTTAAATTATTATTATTATTAAGTTCTACGTGTTAACATTTTTAGTGTGACAGCTGTTTCGGCTTTCAAGGCCATTATCAAACAATGGATATACCACGTATGATCGACTTAATTTAATTGATTAATTACAATTTTAAGTTACCCCTTCCTCTTCAGAGTAATTAGATATTTTTATTAATGTTAATTTATTATTTAATAATAATATTTATTAAAATTTAATTCATTTTAAATTTCATTAATAATAATTATTAAAATTTAATTTATTTTAAATTTCGCTAAAAATAAATATGGAGTTCTACAAATTAAACACAAAAACCATAAATAAATGGAGGTAAAATATAACTGTGCATAACCTGATACATTCACATATTTTGTATTATAGAAAATGTGAATTACCTTCCAAAACACGTGTGAAGACATTTATGGGGGATTGTATATTATAAGTAAGATCAACAAATCAAAAGTAAGATTTATAAAATAAATAAATTAAAATGTATATATAAATGTATTTAAATATTTTGGTGACATCTCTGAACATAATTTTTCTCAACTTGCCAAGGTATTGACAGGACAAAAGTAGTTCTTCATAAATGAGTTATAATGATACATTGCACAATCTCTTCATTCATTTTCAACATTTTATTGAGCTGAAATTTCATTTTAATACTCGAAGATTTTTCGGATTCATTACAAATATAAAATTGCTATCTCATTATACAGACAGTTACTCAACACAGTAAAGCTCCGTAAAATGTCATACTTTGGTCATATAATGAGAGGCGAAAAGTACTCCATTCTTCAGCTCGTCATGAAGGGGAAGATTGAGGGTCGCAGAGGGGTCGGAGGGAGGCGGCATTCCTGGCTTGGAAACATCCGAGAGTGGACCGGGATAAGAAGCGTGGAAGAGCTGTTCCGCACTGCCCTGGACAGGGAAACTTTCTCCCAGATGATCGCTGACGTCGGGGGGACCCGACAGGGCACATGATGAAGAGAAGAAAATCTCATTATAAATGTCTAAAATTCATTGTGATCTGATTAACGTGGGGAAGGTATATAAATCATTATCCCGGCAACATTGTATGGGCGGGTTTGTATTGGTATGTATAGATCGTAATCGTTTAATTCAATCAACATTCAAATATATCTAGTTTTTGTTCGGTGTTCAAATCAACAATTATCTACCTACGTTTGTATGAACTTTTATATATTAGGTCCTTACATATGAAATTGAGTTTAGTATGGGAGGAACATAAAGCCGATTTTTTTTTATTATAATATATTTATTTAATCAAAGTATGTACCATTGCTATCTATGTACTTTTGCCATCTCATAGGTAGTTCATTAATCCCTTTACTAAAAAAACCATTCGGACGGGAATCAATAAAATCTTTGAAGGCGGTTTGGACTGCCCCATCGGAGTTGAATTTTTTCCTTTGCAAGAAGTTATCCAAATTTCGAAAAAAATTGTAATCTGTTGGAGCAAGGTCCGAAGAGTAAGGTGGATGTCTTAGACATTCCAATTGAAGCTCCTCTAAATTGGTAGCCGTCTGTTGTGCAGTGTGTGGTCTAGCGTTATCATGAAGCAGCAGTGGCCTAGAGCGATTAACCAGCCTCGGTTGTTTAGCAGCTAGCTTTTCCATCATGGTTTGCAGTTGCTGACAATAGACATCTGCCGTAATCGTCTGGCCAGATTTAAGAAAGCTGTAGTGAACGACACCAGCACTAGTCCACCAAACGCTCACAAGTAACTTTTTTGGAGTCAATTTTCGCTTGGGGCATGGTTTGGCTGGTTCGGCAGGGTTCAGCCATTGCGATGAGCGCTTCCGATTATCGTACAGGATCCACTTTTCATCACAGGTAATGATTCGATTTAAAATCCCTTCATTATTGTGCCGGTTGAGTAATGCAACGCAGCAGTCAACGCGCGTTTGTTGATTTGCTTCACTCAATTCGTGAGGTACCCACCTTTCAAGCTTTTTCACCTTACCAATTTTCTTCAAGTGGATTAAAACAGTTTTATCACTAACACCGTAGCCTGCAGCTAACTCGGATGTGGTTTGCGATGGATCCGCTTCCACAATAGCCTTCAATTCTTCATTATCAACTTTGGTCTCCGGCCGTCCACGGGGGTTGTTCTGCAGGTCGAAATTTCCAGAACGAAAACGTTGGAACCAAAAACGCACTGTGTTTTCTTTTGCGGCACCGTCGCCATACACATCATTAATCCTTCGAGCCGTTTCTGCAGCACTGGTGCCACGGTGGAACTCGTACTCGTAAATAACGCGATATTTCAAGTTTTTCATTTTGTAAACTGAGTGACGCAAAGAAAAAAACAATTGAGGAAAAAACAAATGAATTATAATTTTCAAAACACAAATACATGAGTAAATAGCTGTATAAATTTGGATTTGGAATTCCTAACCAAAGAGAAGATATTTGAGATAAAATTTGCCAGTATGGCAAAACGCCAATTTCATATGTAAGGACCTAATATTTCACCTAGAATTTGACGAAAATTGGCGGTACAGCCATAAATAACAAAATGCGAGAGGAATTTATTATCTTCCTCCCGGAGCGGCCGGACGCGCAGGCGCCCGCTCCGGTAAAAATAATTTATTTATATAGTATAAACCAATGCAAAGTGCAATTTTTTTGTGTATAAATGTGAATAGTTTACGTGGTGACTGTGGGGAACAAAAATCAGTTAAATATTTGTTATATGTGTCTACAAAACACGATAAATAAGCTTGTAGAAGTGACACGCTACAACATGTAAACATAAACAGTGTGTGCATATAATGCTATGTGTTACTGATCGCGAAGACGCGGAAAACGTCCAAGGTTCCGGATTAAAAATTATAAATACCAAAATAGTGCTATAATAACTAATACTGTGATATTAACTGTAATACTAATAAGTGAATGTGGAACGGAACCAGCAAATTTCGACCTCGGGGATGACACATTCCAGCGCCAAAGCAACCCTGTGCGCATCCTTTGCAACATCTGGTACACAGATGGACCCGGAGCACAGACTGACCGAGCGGAGCGAGCGGATACACTGGATCAGGCGGATCGATGTGAAATAGACAATGTGTGAAAAGGACAATAGTTGTAAATGAAGTTAGGATCCTAGCCCGACGTGTGTTTCGGACCACTTTGAACTGGACTCTTATTATGTGTATTTTAGATTTAAGCTGTTTGTTTATGAGTGTTATGTGTATAAGGGAATCTATTATTATATGTAGTTTAGTTTGTGAACAATTTTAGCCTACTATTATGTGTAGTTTAGATGTAAGCCAAGTATTGTGAGAAATGCACACGAGAGATGAGTGCTTGATGTGAGTGTTAGGTAGTAATTGTGGGAACTATGCCTATAGGTAGCGACAAGGCTAGCCACCTGTCATGCCGCAGTCCCCACGGTGGCGCAAAGAGGAGGATAGAATGCCGGATTGGTGTGTGGAATATTAGAGGAGGAATGGAAAGGAAGATGAATGAAATGTGTGAGAGCATGAGGAGTAAATGTTTAGATGTACTATGTATAAGTGAGAGTATGAAGAAAGGAAGTGGAGAGATGGACCACAATGGTCTGCTCGTACTGTGGTCGGGAGTCCCAGAGGCAGACCGAGCATGCCAGGGTGTTGCAACGCTGCTTTCTGAGCGAATGGTCGAATGTATGAAAGAATATGGGTTCATTAGTGCCAGGCTCATGTGGATCCGTTTCAAAATTGGGATCACTGGGGTATTTCTTATTGTAGGTTATGCCCCTGTAAACTCAGATAAAGACGAAGTGAAAGATGAGTTTTGGACGAGTGTAAGAGATGTCATAGACATGAAAAGCGACAGCGAAAGATTGATTTTGGCTGGAGATTTGAACGGGTGGGTTGGAACTCGAAGAGATGGCTTCGAGTCTGCGCTTGGTATATTTGGGGATGGAAGGACGAATGGAAATGGCGATAGTTTGCTTGAAGTATGTTTGGAGTGGAACCTTTTTGTATCCAATACTTTTTTTGAACACAAAGGAATCCACCAATATACGTGGGAAAGAGGAAATGAAAGGTCAATGATTGATTTTGTTGTAATTGACTCTAGATTGAGGTCCGCCACTGTTGACACCAGGGTGTTTCGGGGCGCTGAAATTGAAACGGATCACTTTCTTGCAGTATCAAGAGTGAATCTGTTTCATGGGTGGCTATCTAAGAAGAAAACAGTGGTAGCCCCGACTAGGGTCAAAATCGAAAGATTGCAAGAGAAGGATACCAGGGAAAAGTTTGAAAGGAAAACCGCTGAAAGGTTAAATGAGAAATGTATTGAAGAGCTCAATATTGATAGTGCATGGGAACACATCAAAAAGAGCCTGTATGAGTCAGCCAAGGAAGTGTGCGGTGTGACCGTCCAAGGAAGGAAGAAAGGAGATGCATGGTGGGATGACGAGATTAAAGATCTTATAAATGAGAAGAAAAAAGCGTGGTGTAACCTCTTGGCATCAAAGAATGGAGATGTGAATGGATATACGCTAGCAAAGGATGTATATATTGTATGTAAGAAAAAGGTAAAGCACGGAGTGAAAGAAATAAAGGAGCGTTTGAGGAAGGACGAGGGTCTTAAATTGACTCAGAACTTCCAAGAGAATATCAAGATCTTTTGGAAGGAAGTTAAAAAGTCTCGAAGTGGTACGAAAAGAGGTTGTGTGAATGCTATTATGTCAAAGAATGGAAAGATGCTTAGAAACGAGAATGAAATAAAAGATAGATGGAAGGAATTTTTTTGAAGAAATGTATGAGAGTAATGGGAATGTGAGTGAGGACTCCTTTGAGGCGTCCAACGGATTTATGAATAGTGACGACAGTGTGAATGAAATAACTGTGGAAGAAATTAAAAGAGCATTGAAGCACATGAAGAATGGCAAGGCTGTGGGTTATGACAATGTTGCTGACGAGTACATTAAGGGTGGTGGTCCAGTAATACTCACGTGGCTTCATAGACTCTTCAACCAATGTTTAGAGGGCAGCTACACTCCTAAGGATTGGAGAAGAGCTGTTATCATGCCTCTATACAAAGGAAAAGGGTCGCGAATGGACTGCGCGAACTATCGGGCCATTAGCCTATTGAGCTCTGTTGGCAAACTGTATGCGAGAATTTTGATAGAAAGAGTGAGGTTGACAACGAAAGAAAAAGTGTGGGATGTACAAGGAGCCTTCATGAGTGGAAGAGGATGCATGGACCAGATTTTCTCACTGCACCAGATGACGGAAAAGTTTTTGGCAAAGAACCAAAAACTTTTTTGTGCCTTTGTGGATCTCCAAAAAGCGTATGACAGAGTGATAAGACGAAAGTTATGGAAGGTTTTGTCTGAATATGGGGTGAAGAGTACTCATACAGGCAATTGCATCCCTGTACGAAGGAAGTAGTGCTTGCGTGAGAATTAATGGGACATTCACATCATGGTTTGATATTACAAAAGGTGTCAAACAGGGATGCGTAATGTCACCCTGTATATGGATAATTGTATGAAAGAACTGAAGGATCTAGAAGTTGGAGCGAAAATGGACGGACTCACCATATCCTGTCTGCTATACGCAGACGATGCAGTATTAGTGGCTAACAGTGAAGCTGATCTGCAGTTCTTGGTATCCAGGATGTCCGATGTATGCATGCAGAGTGAACTTTTGATGAATGTCAGCAAATCGAAAGTGATGGTATTCGAGAGAGACGAAAGAGTGACTAAGTGTGATGTAATTATAAACAACGAATGCTTATAACAAGTGAACGAGTTTGTGTATTTGGGAAGTATGTTTAGTAGAGACGGCAAGGCTGAGAATGTATGTCGTGAAAGGAGAGATAACTGCGGGACACAACTTAATGGTGCACGTAAATGCTATGTAGGCCAATAAGTAATACTTCAAAAGAAGCAAGACCTAGCGGTAGCTAATGGCGTTCTAGTGCCACCCTTATGTTGTGGCACTGAAGCCTGAATTGGCAAAAAGACGAATGAAAGTAGACCTGAAATGCGGTTGAAATGCCGGTCACGTAAGACGCTTGTTTGGAAAAAGTACATTTGGTCGATAGAGTGGAGGAATGAACAGATTAGAAAAGTGAATCGCATGCTTACGCTTGTAGTGTGGTAGATAGAATAAAGAACGACGAGTGCTGACATTTGGGGTTTGGTCATGTGGAACGTATGAACGAGGAAAGGATGGTTAAGAAAATATATGGGCGAATGTTGAAGGCAACAGGAATAGAGGGCGTCCGCGAAAGACCTGGCACGATCAGGTACTACAAGTATTTGAGGATGGCCCTGTTAAAAGCCGCAACAATCGTAGAACGTGTATGAGAAGATGTATGAATGTGGCCGAAGCAAAAGTGGTGTGCCAGGATAGAAGAGTGTGGCGTTCAATCCTCTCTGCCTACCCCTGCAGGGAAACGGCGTGATGGTTAGTTAGTTAGTTAGTTTTTTCAATGGTTTTTTCATACAAGTTGTATACAGATTCCGATGCATAAAGTAGACACGAAACTTGTAAATGAGAAAGGGAGTATTGTAAAAACTTACTTTTTACTCCCTTTCTTTTAACTCGCAGTGTCTGGTTTGCTTGTCTGACGAAAAAACTTTGTATCAATTGTTAACCATTTTCCGTGATCCAATCGAGATGAAACTTTGCAAGCAGACTCGTGGCGACGATCAAGAAGATCTATCAAATTTTCGTTAAAAAAAATTAATAATTATAGTATAATTTTGGATTTTTAGAAATTTTTAATGGTTTTTTCATACAACTTACTCAGTTGTATGAAGAGACTGCGACGCATCTGGTAGCTAAACCTGATTATAGTATAATTTTGGATTTTTGAAAAATTTTTATTACTCCCTTTCGTGGTGTTGCCCGACCGATGCCCAACGCGTAGTTTAAGCGCCAAACCAGTTTCCACTAGTAAATGAGAAAGGAAGTATAATAAAAACTTGTTTTTTATGCGTTAGTTTTTTTTACTTAGTTTTTTTTACCAGCTATGAGGAAACTTCACTGGTCATAATAAATGAATATTTTTTTGATATTATATAAAAAATTATTACATTGTACTGTATGTTTCCCAAAATATTATAAAATAAAAAATAAAAATCAAATAATTTAGTTTGTATCATTTTTGAAAGATTTCTTCTTCTCTTTTTTACTTGAGTCATCTCTGTGCTACTGGATGCAGGCCTCTTCTAATGCTCTCCAATCCTCTCTTCTTTGGGCATTTCTTATCCACCCACTACCCGCGACCTATGTCATCGGCCCACCTTTTCTGAGGCCGTCCTCTTCCTCTTTTCATGTCCCATGGTCTCCACCGCAGAAATCTGGGTGCCCATTTATCTATTTTTCGTCCGGCAACATGACCTACCCATTGCCATTGTAATTCGGCAATACTATGTACAACATCGACAACTGATGTTCCCATTTTTGATCGCCTAGCATTTATCTCTCCATAGATCGCTGTGTACATCTCAGTTTATGCATGGTCCTCACAGTTACCGTGAAAGTTTCCAGACCAAATATAAGCACAGGGAGTGTGTTTCAAACAGTTTTCTTTTTAAATTCATAGAAATAATCTTTAAGGACGTGATTAAGTTTCTCGAAGGTCGCCCAATCTAGTCCAATTCTTCTGGGTATTTCTACTATCTGGTTTTCCTTCCCTTATTTGATTTTATGTCCAATATATTAGGTCCTTACATATGAAATTGGCGTTTAGTATGAGAGGAACATAAAGCCGATTTTTTTTTATTATAATATATTTATTTAATCAAAGTATGTACCATTGCTACCTATGCACTTTTGCCATCTCATAGGTAGTTTATCGATCCCTTTACTAAAAAAACCATTCGGACGGGAATCAATAAAATCTTTGAAGGCGGTTTGGCTGCCCCATCAGAGTTGAATTTTTTCCTTTGCAAGAAGTTATCCAAATTTCGAAAAAAATGTTAATCTGTTGGGGCAAGGTCCGGAGAGTACGGTGGATGTCTTAGACATTCCAACTGAAGCTCCTCTAATTTGGTAGCCGTCTGTTGTGCAGTGTGTGGTCTAGCGTTATCATGAAGCAGCAGTGGCCTAGAGCGATTAACCAGCCTCGGTTGTTTAGCAGCTAGCTTTTCCATCATGGTTTGCAGTTGCTGACAATAGACATCTGCCGTAATCGTCTGGCCAGATTTAAGAAAGCTGTAGTGAACGACACCAGCACTAGTCCACCAAACGCTCACAAGTAACTTTTTTGGAGTCAATTTTCGCTTGGGGCATGGTTTGGCTGGTTCGGCAGGGTTCAGCCATTGCGATGAGCGCTTCCGATTATCGTACAGGATCCACTTTTCATCACAGGTAATGATTCGATTTAAAATCCCTTCATTATTGTGCCGGTTGAGTAATGCAACGCAGCAGTCAACGCGCGTTTGTTGATTTGCTTCACTCAATTCGTGAGGTACCCACCTTTCAAGCTTTTTCACCTTACCAATTTACTTCAAGTGGATTAAAACAGTTTTATCACTAACACCGCAGCCTGCAGCTAACTCGGATGTGGTTTGCGATGGATCTGCTTCCACAATAGCCTTCAATTCTTCATTATCAACTTTGGTCTCCGGCCGTCCACGGGGCTTGTTCTGCAGGTCGAAATTTCCAGAACGAAAATGTTTGAACCAAAAACGTACTGTGTTTTCTTTTGCGGCACCGTCGCCATACACATAATTAATCCTTCGAGTCGTTTCTGCAGCACTGGTGCCACGGTGGAACTCGTACTTGTAAATAACGCGATATTTCAAGTTTTTCATTTTGTAAACTGAGTGACGCAAAGAAAAAAACAATTGAGGAAAAAACAAACGAATTATAATTTTCAAAACACAAATACATGAGTAAATAGCTGTATAAATTTAGATTTGGAATTCTTAACCAAAGAGAATATATTTGAGATCAAATTTGCCAGTACGGCAAAACGCCAATTTCATATGTAAGGACCTGTGATGGGTCCCTGTGATAGTGGCTAGTGGGCATCCTAATCAAATCGAGCAGACTGTATTTAATGTCGAAATGATGTTCAATTAATATTATAAAGCATTTTATTGTATTTCAATATAAATCGTTCTCCTGGTCACGGTAAGCACTGTGATGATCCAGGTAGATAGAGGGGTCTTCCTAACGTATTAACGATGAATTTTATATTAATAATTTATTTAAAAGGCCGTTGCTTAATCGCCGCGAGTTGATATTTAATTTTTGCTATTATATTCAATTAATTTGCCAACTCCTGGCCGCGGCTAACAATGTGATGAATCCTATGGGGTGACCCGTCAAAAATACGTCGTGGAAAATAATATTAAATAATATAAATTTCATTGCAATGAATAAAGTCATTTGCCGTATGATGTTAGCGAAAATAGTTGTATGGCGCGGGTGGCAACGGCTGAGGTCGACAGATACGCTGTAACTATAAAAGGATCGCGGAATAAAATATTATACCTTCTTGAAATATTATAAATAATGTATTCTATACAATATTAATACTCTGCCTGTGCTAACTATACATTTAACTAAAATATATATTATTAACTGGAAATAATTATTCTGTGAAAATTGCGCTTTTGAATGCAATATTAACTAAAAATATTAACTAACATCTTGGGTTCGCAGACGAAATCGATAATACCTAATGCCCTTTGCATTTACTAAGTATATTACCTAAATAGCCACAGCTATACCATCCTGTCCGTCAGGGACGAAACATAAAACACAGTTATATTCCTAAAAGTGCTACCTCTTACGCGACAAAAATACCTATTGCAGTCGGGCTATGAATATGAACTATTTCCGCCTCATAATGGCGCCTGGAACCAATACTAAAAACCTCACTAGAAATAATAAATGCGACTAAATCTCGATAAATACAATATATACTATTCGTAATACGTCGTTGAATTGGCACATGATTCGTCTAATGGATGAAGGACCCCGTTGTGTATCGTAATAACTTCAAATTCTTTTATAGGAGCAGTGTGGAAACAATTGCATAATATTACGTAATAAAAACATCTAACGAACCTAATAATCTATACATTTATGTTACAATAAAATACGTACACTAGAAAGAATTCGTGTATTAGAAATAAAACATTTTCGATTTGAGACAAACCAGTAAAATCGTTCGAACGGCGCAAAGGGAAAAATTCACACATATTAAATAACACTGAAATTAATAATTATAAACACTTTGTATTAGCAAATTCTTACCTTGAATGGTTTCGTTCTAGACGTGCATGAACCTGTTCATATTAATTCCATGGGAAAATAATACATATATTTTCTATCTACGAAATAAGACATTTTTGAAGCGAAACTTCTTTATAAATAAGTAGATAAGGTCTCGGGGATGGTTTGTTCGAAAGGATTCTACAACAGCCCGTGAGTTTATATAAAATAATAGTTTCTTTGAATGCTAAATTTTGGTTTTTTAAACCCTCAGCATCTCTGCCGAGGGGGGTTGAGGCTCCGCGCCCGCCTAAACCCGGTGACCAACTTCCTAAGTGACTAAATGGCCCCCCTTGTTCCTCCGGAACTTACTGCATCCCGAGACTCTATCTCTTCTTTACGAGATGTGATCCTGTGACGCCTCTCTTTTAGGCTTATAATTGAGATGTACGTACTCTTTTGGTACGAGTTTCTGATGATGTGTGTTGTCTTGAGGCGCCTTTCTTTTAGGCCGGTGTTTGAAGAATCATGTACTCTTTTGGTACGAATTGATGACGACATTAGCCTCCTTTGCGGGCATAGTCAGCGATGTTACAAATTATTGTGCAATCTCATTATGCCTTTTCAGAGCGGCGTCCCACGATTCTGCATCTTGCAACATTTACTTTGGTCAATGTTAGAGTGTTAGTAACATATTTATAATATCCCAGCTATTCCACATGAGTGAATGATTTTTATACTTATTCTGGCCCTGTCTTTCTTACAGAGGACGAAATAGAAGTTAACGTTTTCTATCAAGGTTTTACAGCATTCAGGCATGAAAATCCTTCCAAAGACAAAGGGAACCTTTTGTGGGTTATGTGGCCCTGCGCCTGGTGAGGAAAGAGGTCGGTTTATTGACGACCCCGAGCAACAAGGAGGGCCCCGCCTTTAAGGGACCCTGCAGGGGCTTGTGCGGGTTCCACGCCCAAGTGCCGGCAAGCATCTACGCCCCAACCAGCTAGGCCATCACAAACCAGATATCCCCAATCTTTAGTTAGATCTCCCCATTCTGTCCTTTACTCGTCGTTCTGAAGCTACTTGTTAAGCCAGATGTACCGAGGTACTCAAATCATAAAGACTTGGCTGAAGACCGGATTGCGCAATACTTATGCAACACAATTATTATAAGGCTACTAAGCATTTCTTACAGAATTACGTGTATTCAATTATTAGTAAAAATAGTTTGAAAATCCCCATACTTTAAAATATATTCGTTCGGAAGAATTTCTCGTACGATTTGGATTGATATCTGGTTATGCAATACATAACGCGTCGACAATATTATGAATCTATTAAGCACTGCTTATAGAGCTCCGTAAAATCAATTGTTAATACAAATGGTATGAAAATCCCCATGCATCAAAATATATTCGTTTGGGAGATATTCCCGTACGAATTGAGCCAAGATCACACAAGAAATCGTGATATTAATTATACATTATTGCTCCGATTTTAAATCTTCCCAAAATAAATACATTTCAATAGTGAAAATAATTAATCGATAGATAATATAAATGTGTTCCTTAGCTGTTACACAGTGGCGGTATGATCCTCTCTGGTACTGATGAATGGTAGATTCCTCCATACGTCCGGGCAGCAACTCCGTCCGCAAATGCTGTTCTCCAAATGAAGTCTCTGGCAGTAGTCTCTCGGGCAGCGCTTCCGCTGGCAGGTCTGGTCTCGAACTGAAGGGGCTGAGTATATCGTGTTCGCTCCTTTTATAGTAACGATTTCACCATACCTCTGAAATCCACGCTAGTGCAGTGACTCATCCTATGCGCGATGACCTCACCGCCGGCGCTCGCCATTGGCCGGATTCAGTCATCAGGACGGTCGCCTCCGGCTCAACCCGTCGAAAGGTAACGCGTGCCTGTGATTGGTCCGTTTCGTTAAAATAAGAGTAAAGCACTCGCTACACGCGAGACTTGCTGTTCCGTTTCATAAATAATAAAGGCTCGTTCGCACCTACACACAAGGTCGAGTCTATTAGGATTGGCAAACAATATTAATTTAACACAGAATTATATCTATTGTATAATAAAGATCTAAGAAATATTACTTGTATAGCTGAATATTCAATATTTTGTTAGCCTCTTGTAATACATTGAATCTTGAGAAGAAATGTATCAGGCTTTTACTTTTAAACGATTCCAAACAGAAGAAATATATTTTTGATGTCCATACTTGGCTTTTATGAATATTATTATTTTAAGATTTTCTAAATTTATTAAATCTATCTCTTTGTCGACCATCACAGACCTAATATATGTATATATAATAATAATAATATATATATGTACATATGATATATATCTATATATATTGAAAGATTTATGTCTTTAAAATATTGTCACGTGTCGTGGCTGCGGGAGAAATTAAAGAAAACGCTGGAAAGTAATTATAAATTTATTAATTACTGATTAACTAATTATTTAATGTACAAAGTGTACTGTACACTTAACACTATTAAATTCAATGCTTTTCTTTAAATTACACCATTTCGTAATTTATCACTCATAAATAGACACTTTATTCAATATTCGCTAGAATATTCCATCCAGTTTTAACACATATTATTCGCTTCGGTTTATTTTGCTTTGTAAAAACTTTTCTAGATTATATTCGCTGTCAAATTATTGCTCGGTTGGCCACCCTGGCCTCCGCAGCCAGCGGCTGCCTTCGCTTGGTTTCGCTGTCAAGCGCCGTAAAACAACAACCCTGCTCCCGTGCGCGGCCTTATTTATATCTGGCCAATGCTGGTGTCGAACCTTCTAGGCGTTCCCAGTGTTTAGGAGACCTTTTCCGTGGCTTCCATGCTTTTATAGATGTTTCTCGAATATTTTAAATGCTTCCCAAAAGCTGTAGATTACGCAAGGCCTTTCTGGATTTTTTGATAGTGTTGTGACAACTTCAGACAACTTGACAGAAGTGCGTAATTCTTTTTAGCCTCGTTATAATATATAGAACCTAATGAATTTTATTTTAATTTGATAATTTTCCAAACATAAATGGGATACAAAATAACAGAGAAGCTATGTGCTCGTCGTCACTTATCATCATAAAGTAATACTATATAAAAATGCATATTTATAGCGCACATTTTTTATCGCGTATATTTTTGTAACACTAGCCATATTGTTTAATTAACAAACGACCCCAAAACCGTTTTACTAATCACGCACATCCATTTTATCCCTTGCGCAATGCAAATTATCCAATTTGCACAAAAGCAAACCCCGTGATCTTAATTTATTTAATATAAGATGTAAGCTGCATCCGGAGTCAGTGAATCGAAACGCAATACCAACCCCTATGAAATGTATTAAACGAATACAAAGCAGCAGTTGGAGCGGCGCGCAGCGGCAGACATAGCTGCCGCGTAATGACTGTAATCATTCTCTGCACTGAGCAACACATCAAAAGCCCCTCATGTAACATTATCAAATCACCTCAAATCCTCATCCACATCCCGACTACGGTATACGGTCGATAATACTGAAGCACTGCGACACTAAAGCACTGAAACACTGAAGCACTGAAACGATATAATATTTCTTTACAATGAACATTATTACAGAAGCAAAACAGATTAATTACACATTTAGATAAAAAATACATATTCGTTAGGTCTTTATTCGTCTTAATATCGGGTCAACAGACGATCGTATGCATAAAAATCTAATTTTACACGAGAAGATTTTAAATAGTTTTACAGATTTATTTCAAACTAGCTGTAACTCGTCAAAAATGAAGGAAAAATAGTTCGCGTCTTTGCTAAACCCTAGTATATATTTATAGTATTTTTGGCGGTCCACGCCGAGGCGACCGTAGCAACATTCGGTGAGCGGTCGGTTCGGGTTTGCTGGCCCGGGGTTTAAGCCCCATCTCCGGCCGTTTAACTTAGTTTTTTTAGCCGTGAATTCGAACGAAATTACGGACGCTACACGAAGTTACGTGAACGGATGGACAGAAAACGAAATTATTATGTTTGATTAGAACATTGATAATTATTTAGGCCTTGATATATACGTCATTTCTTTTTAGAAATCTGTAAATATTTGATTATTTTAACCTTTATATTAGGTCCTTACATATGAAATTGGCGTTTTGCCGTACTGGCAAATTTGATCTCAAATATCTTCTCTTTGGTTAGGAATTCCAAATCCAAATTTATACAGCTATTTACTCGTGTATTTGTGTTTTGAAAATTATAATTCATTTGTTTTTTCCTCAATTGTTTTTTTCTTTGCGTCACTCAGTTTACAAAATGAAAAACTTGAAATATCGCGTTATTTACGAGTACGAGTTCCACCGTGGCACCAGTGCTGCAGAAACGGCTCGAAGGATTAATGATGTGTATGGCGACGGTGCCGCAAAAGAAAACACAGTGCTTTTTTGGTTCCAACGTTTTCGTTCTGGAAATTTCGACCTGCAGAACAAGCCCCGTGGACGGCCGGAGACCAAAGTTGATAATGAAGAATTGAAGGCTATTGTGGAAGCGGATCCATCGTAAACCACATCCGAGTTAGCTGCCGGCTGCGGTGTTAGTGATAAAACTGTTTTAATCCACTTGAAGCAAATTGGTAAGGTGAAAAAGCTTGAAAGGTGGGTACCTCACGATTGAGTGAAGCAAATCAACAAACGCGCGTTGACTGCTGCGTTGCATTACTCAACCGGCACAATAATGAAGGGATTTTAAATCGAATCATTACCTGTGATAAAAACTGGATCCTGTACGATAATCGGAAGCGCTCATCGCAATGGCTGAACCCTGCCGAACCAGCCAAACCATGCCCCAAGCGAAAATTGACTCCAAAAAAGTTCCTTGTGAGCGTTTGGTGGACTAGTGCTGGTGTCGTTCACTACAGCTTTCTTTAATCTGGCCAGACGATTACGACAGATGTCTATTGTCAGCAATTGCAAACCATGATGGAAAAGCTAGCTGCTAAACAACCGAGGCTGGTTAATCGCTCTAGGCCACTGCTGCTTCATGATAACGCTAGACCACACACTGCACAACAGACGGCTACCAAATTAGAGGAGCTTCAATTGGAATGTCTAAGACATCCACCGTACTCTCCGGACCTTGCCCCAACAGATTACCATTTTTTTCGAAATTTGGATAACTTCTTGCAAAGGAAAAAATTCAACTCCGATGGGGCAGTCCAAACCGCCTTCAAAGATTTTATTGATTCCCGTCCGAATGGTTTTTTTTAGTAAAGGGATCGATGAACTACCTATGAGATGGCAAAAGTGCATAGATAGCAATAGTACATACTTTGATTAAATAAATATATTATAATAAAAAAAAATCGGCTTTATGTTCCTCCCATACTAAACGCCAATTTCATATGTAAGGACCTAATATTACATAATTCATTGCAAATGTCTCGCGTTGCCCTTTTATGTCTTTGTTACAATTATGTGATTATTTTGAAACGTTATTGTTTAGTGTTGAGAGTTTTTATGTATTTTGTATATTTTAATTACCGTGTGTTTTCATTACACCTTAGCAAGCAAGGTGTAATGAAAACACACGGTAAACCTTAGCAACTTTGGATATTTGTTATATTATTGATGTTAAATTGTAGTATCATTTACTTAAAAAAACGCGAACCGCATACCTACTTTCCCATATAAATTGCTGCGTCTTTGTGAGACATCTATAATTTATCATGACAACAGTATTTTACTCGAACATACTCAATTCATTACGATAATAGATACGTATTACGATAAATTTATATGTCTCCACATTAAAGTTAGAAATGCTGTAAAATTTAATGGATAATATAAAATACAATAATTGTAAAACAATGTAACAACAAATAAATATACTTACATCGTTTAATTGATTGTTCTAGTTAGTTTTTTCAGATTTCTATTAATACTGTAGAGTTAGACATAGTGAAGGCATTAAACCACAAATGTTTATTCTGTTTTAACTACTGATTTAATAAATTACGACAATACGTGAGAATATCAAGAGAGATTTTTTTGGTTGTGTGTGATGAAATATTTGTTTTATTTCCACGTCCCATAGTTCCTACAAACAATAATGGTACAATTTTTTCCTTTCGAATTGGCATATTTCTTATTTTTTTTAAAACATTTTTACAGACCAAGGGACCCAATTATTTAAGTCGTTGCAGCACAAAAATACCCACGCTTGAGTAAATCAGGTAGATTTATTATGACCTCACCGGGAATCGAATCCGGAACCATCGGTGTGAGACGCCAGTGTTATGCCCGCTGGGCCACGAGGACCGCTGTTTTTATTATCATAATTCATAATAAATCAATCATCGTTATCAGATATATTGTCCGATAAATAAATTGTAATATAAACAGCGCAAATGTTTTATTCAAGAGAAGAAGACTCCAGGCCCGGAGGGAGATAGAGGGTCGTAATAAAGCCTCCGAGGGCGGCCTAAGAGACAGATAACTCCACCTACAATATACATATTGATGGAAAACTGGAAGCCTGACTTACAACCCGTGTGAACACTTACATTTGGATAAAACTGTGATTAAATTAATAAATATCGAAGATTCATTGCTTTCTAATACATTACACAACAAAGAAAAATGAATATAAAGTAAAGGAGCTCCTAAATAATCAAAACATTAATTAGATTATATACACGCATACTTCACTTTCAGCATACCAGAACTATATGAATTCCAAATAAAGATATGTCTAAAGCTTAGCGCCCGTAAGTAGTCCCACTGAAATCAAATAGAATTAATAAATAATTATATTTTATTTCAAGATTACCTTTTAAAAGGAAAACAAGATAGCAAAATTCAATTTTGCACAATGGAATGAAATTTATATTAAAATATGGGGGGCATTAGGGATGAAGAAAATGTAACAATATCATTGAAAGATTTGACAGATGCTTCGTGGTGCAACATTGTAATTTAAAATAAAGCAGATTTTGAATTAAAATGTAACAACTTGAAGAGGAAAAATATATCAGGATCGAATGAAATTTATTATGATTAAACAGGATGTCTCAAAGCTAGTAGCTAAAACTTTGCAGACGGATTTATGTTTTGATAATGAGTCGAAAATGTTGAAGCAACTATGACCTTATATCTATAGTTATGGAGATATGCAATATCAAAGTTTGCATTTTTTTCCAATATTTTAGACTAATTTTATGCAAAAAATTTAACAATCATTACAATAACTTTCATTGATTATGAAAAATTCATTCGCTTCAATACAACTCAAATAAAATTATAAAAACGTTATGAAAAATTCTATTATCAATTTTTAAATAGCTTTTATCATTTTATTTGAGTTATATTGAAGCGAATGAATTTTTCATTCCTGTAATGATAATTCAACTTTTTGCAAAAAATGAGTCAGAAATATTGGAAAAAAATGCAAACTTTGATATTGCATATCTCTATAACTATTAATATTTAAGTCATGCTTGCTTGTATATTTTCGACTCATTATCAAGACAGGAATCACCCGTAGTCTTTGAGACATCCTGTACGTAACTAGCCGTGAACCCGTGAAAAATCACGGGACATAATAATTATTAACGACCCTTACGTGTAACAAGTCGCGCGCTGATTTACGTGTCACACTCGGGCGTCCGGGTCTTATTAGCGGCTAGTCATCATCAGTATTTTTGTTGTAATTCCAGCCTAATTCCAGCGAGTAACGGGCACACAGAAATTAGGATAGTTGATTCTATTTATATTAGGGGATATAAAATCTTGGATTATCTACATAAATAAATAAATCAAAATAAAATATTTTAAAAAAACATATTATTAAACGCAATGAAAAAAAAAGTTTGCTAAACATTAGATTGATGTCGAAAATGTGATTTATAAAAACTGTTTTATGTGCCCGTTTGTACGTATCATAATCATTAAATTAAAGTATAAACAAATGCCGTAAATATTCGCAAGTAAGTTTCATTCAAACATTCCTGGTATCCATTTAATGCCTCTACGGCACCTGTCAATATACAGCTACGATAAAATATTCAATTTGCTTTGTTTGTCTGTCTACACGGGCGCCGACGTCATGTGGGAGGCATCGGTGCCGCTGGGCGTGGAGGCTAGGCCCACCGGCGTCTCGGTGGCGCGTACATCCATCGGTCACTTGATTGACGGACACGCGAATTAATTTTAACTGAAAATGCAAGCTCATTTGTGAATTGCATATTAACTTTCCAGAGCAATATATTAAAGTTATGTTTTACATTAAATATAAACGACCAAAAATTATTCATAACACTTTCTGCCTCTAATTTACATTAATTGAATAAATGACATCAACAGACTGAATGGCGACCAAAATAAGATTTTTAAGAGACTTGATTGCAGGTATAACAATATTAGGCAATAAACTTTAATACCTAATGACGTAAAAGTAGAATATATAGGTACCTATGTATATCATCTGTAATACACAAAGAAAGCTCCCGTTCGTCATTGGAGGTACACACCTTTTTTCCGCAAAAATGATCCGCTATGAATTCGCCTACAAATTGTGCCATAAATAGTTTTAAAAGAAACTCGGGTATATTTTACGATAATATCGAAGGCTTCGAAAAGAATTTTTTAATTATTTAGTTTTTTTCTCACCAGGTCCACCTCTTACATCCTACATACACCAAAATTCATCCTAACACATTCACAAAGAGATACATCGGCTATAAATAATGTATTTTACAATATGCCACATTTATACATATCTATAGATTATTAATTGTATTGAATTTGAAATATTTCTTTGACATTGTGTGGTGCGTGATATTGGTACCTGATTCTGTAATTTATTCGTTTGTTATCCAAAAGGTTTCTATGCTTGTACTGTATTGCATCAGCAAAATTAAAATAAAATAAAATGACATCATTATGTCGATTTTCTTTTTTATGTTTTACAGATTATTAACAATTCGAAGACATAAAAACATACAGAAAAATATGCGGCAATAAGAAAATGGTCACCATTTTTCTTTAATGCTCGATGCATTCGTTTAATATGTATATATTTATTAAATAATATTTCGCTCTACTGAGGTAAAATAATATTAAAAGTCATATTTAAGACTATATTTACTAGAAATTATTAGACAAATACATTATGTAAAACATAAGTAGAAGAAATATTAAATTAGACAAAGAACTATAACTATTATGTTTTGTAGAAATAATAATAAAAATCTTTATTAAAAGAATGAGCTCTAGCATACCTATATGTGTTTGTAAGTAGGTATGGAAAAATTATATCTTAATTTGTGTATAGAACGTATCCGTAGAATACATTATCATCACTACAATCATCAACGGGTTGGGTCAAGGCCCAGGGTCAGTTAATTTCCCCTACTTTAGTGAAGTTCACTACGACGCGACGGTGACGTGATGACAATACCCGATGAGGAAGTTTGGAAGATGTCTTTTAGTGCAAATCTTAATATCTGAAGAATACTTGAAGGAGGAATATAACGAAGGGTTGATTCACTAGTGACTAGAATGAACGAAATGATTGATCAATTAATGTATATTATAGATATCTCACAGAGACGAAGCTGTATTTATTATGGGAAAGTAGGTATATAGAAGTCATTTGGGTGTACATAGGACTTATGACCTATCCTTTTATGGTTGGCTTAAGTGATCACTTTACACAATTGTAACATTCGCCATTTCCACCCATGATAGAATATACCATGCTTATTCATTTTTTGGAAGTTGTATATATGTTCAAATTGCGTGGAAAGCTTTCATATATGAGTTGTAAGCGTCTTTCCATGCGGCCTGTACAAAGCCATTTTCATTCCCCTAAATTCCCACAGATGTCGCTAATGAGAAAATCTACATTGATTTTTTACGGAATTTTGAGAGCAATATACTTTATTGTGTAATGAAATTCATCCGAATACTTGCATTACACTAGGATACGCCAGGAAATATTATTTCCAATTTTTGTTAAATTCCTTTTTTTACCAGTATTTACAATTCAGAATATTTTGAGATTGTTCAAATCTTTCAGAACAGTGCTGGATTTCCAATTGGAATCCAGCACTGTTCTGAAAGATTTGAACAAACTCAAAATATTCTGAAATGATTGATTGTCCACAGTGACAGTGTAAATTGTATCAAAAACTAAACTATTCGGTTTCATCCGAGTTTGGGTTCTGGAAGAGAGATTTGGACTCTTGGATATTTTAATATCAAAGGTTTCCTTCATATTTTCCTGAAGAATGCTGAATAAAATTGGTAAAATATTGGCAGGCATCGAAAATTATACATCAAAATAATTTTTCTCCTTGTATTCTTTGACATTCTACGCAGACAGACAAACTGAGTAGATATCAACACTCTTTTTTGAAATCTTTAAGTGGTGGAGAAATATAGCGGCTCAATTATTAATCGGATATTTAAAAGTGTCGTACCTCGCGATGTAAATGATGTTACGTACTGAAATTAGTCGCGTTGACCTACAAATTGTAGATGAAATAATTTGTATAAATTTCACGAAACTAAAGCGCACTGTTCGAGAGTTTTGCCTCGACAGACAGATTTTCCTCTGTATAATTAAGATAGTCATATTATGTGTCGGCAGTTTGTATGCAATATACTGTGTTTTAATGAAGATTTGTTCGCAATCTCCATAATGCCGATGCTTTAGTAGTTTGCCCCTGGCTGGCGCGACGTCGCACATATATCGTCATTTCTGTGATAAGCTCAGTACAGGAAATTACAGCGCCATTGCTAAGCCATAGAGCGTCGCGCACACACTTTAATGAAATTTGCCCCACATCAAGTTTAACCGGGGGGGAGCGGACACCCCCCCCAACCCCCACCTCCCCACCCTTCCCACGCTCAATTCAAAATCCATTTTAAAGTCGACAAAAAACACACGACGACCGATACGTGCCAACTCTGTATTCTCTTTCAGAAAGTCCGATAAAGAAAAAACGCGTCTACGTTCTGAAATTTGGCAAGTAGCTATCGAAAGATTTTAATTCTAAACAGCTGAGCTAGCCGTAATATAATATGTCAAATACCTGACCGTTACAAAAATAGGTTACACTTTAAACGCTTACTTTTAAATGGCCCGTTCCACCTGCGCATCTCGCTCGAGTGGATTACGAGAGCTACACTTATTGGCGCGCTCAGTCAATTTCGGGACATTGTGACTTGTGGGTCCGATTGAGATAAAATAAAACAGTGTTAACCGATAGCTTACAAGCCACTCTGTGCATATGATCAGGCAAAAAATCATACAATTATATAACATTTTAATGCCGTCAATTGTGACGTTTTTAGTTTGACAGGTTTGAAATTAATGAATTCAATCAATCAGAAAGCTCTAAAACGTAAACATATATTAAGGACCAGGGCCTGCAGACATGAGCGCGGCTGAGACAAAACGCTCCGCTAGTACTACAGCGCCTAGTGTTGCCCCGATTATGCCGTAAACGTATTTTTCTAAACTGCATCGATGATGGTCTCAGAAAATAATTAATGCTAAAAAATTTCCCCCAAAAAGCATTTTTGTGATTGTTATTCAATAAAATATATTTTGTGGTCAAAAAATAAAAATAAAATTTATTTTACTATTTGTAGACTATAATATTGTCACGGGATCATGGCTGTAAGAGGCAAATGAAATACTAAAAACAATTTAAACTTTTATTTATCCTACACAATGTCACTAATCTATTTCATTTTAAAACAACGATGAAAAGTTCAAACTAAATATAAAAAGTGTAATGTTTTTATAAATAAGTCGCGCTTTATTATAAGAAGATGAAACAAAATTTCTCAAAATATATCTTAAATACTTTAATTGCGGTATAATTATCTCGACCCTACTCGTCTTCATCACACAAGTTTCACTCGTAACGCGCGTGGCACGATCGCATACCCATTTATTTTTTGACAGAATCTCGTTTTTCAGATTATGCAAACTAGAAAGTTATAGACAAAGGCGCGTTTAGCCTCGCCCACGTATTATGTGGCCGTGGTTCGCTATATTTACCGACTGTCTGCATCCAAACCGCTGATCATCATCCGACACGACCTGCCTCCAGTGATACCCCGTGCTACCTTCCCACCCCCTCGACACACCCTACACTTCATCCTGTCACACCACAGCCTGTATCACAGGCGGAACCACCTATATAGCCGAGAAGGGAAAAACGATCAAGATCGTTAAATAACATCTCTTAATGCAGGAGTCTGGGATATATGAGTGTAAAATTAATTTATTCAATTTATAAAATTTTATGCTTTCATTCAATTATCCATTTTTATACATTAAAGTAACAGCTCTATTTTTATACTTTGAATACCTATTTATATACATTTAATAACAAATAATATCTCATTTATATCGGCAAATTATTTTTGTATTTTCTAAGTCCAAGAATATAATATTTAAAAATATTGGTTCGCATAATATTCACTATATAGCCAGCCTACGCTGGCAAAATCATGACATAAATGTTAGGTAGCTATTATATTTATTATTTAAGATAGTTTAGCGTCCAGTTTATATATTGAATTGAATTATTTAATGATAACCTCATGAACATTTAAGAACTTCATTATTCATCATATTTAGGATGGAGTATCATAATACACCAAACAGAAAAATTACAAACGATTAATAATATTTTTAGTAAAATGTACATTAGTAAAAAAAACAATGAAGCATTAAAAAAACGGAGTCTTATCCTCCCCTGATATATTTTCCATGCAAATCTATACCGTTTGATCTTGCCCAAATTTTGTATACTTATTCTTTAGGACCCGGCGGGTAATATAGGCGACATTTCCTCTCCCCCTTTACCCGACCCCTTCCCCCTGATATATTTTTTTTATAAATCTAAACCGTTTGACCGATCTAACCTAAATTTTGGATACTTATTCTTATGGACCCGGCGGATGAGATAGATGACATTCCCCCGCCCCCTTTATCCCACCCCCTTCCTCTGATATATTGATATATTTCATATTCAAATCTATACCGTTTGACCGATCTGACGCAAATTTTGTATACATTTTCCTGAGGAGTCGTTGGAAAACATAGGCCACATTTCCCTCCTGGAGAACCCATCTATCCTAGCCTAGATAAAATGGAAACATTGTTTTTTATTAGAGACTTTGCAAAACAATGGAACCTTTGCTTCCCCCCACAAACTTATTTTTAACTTAATCCTTAACCCGTGCAACGCCAGGTACGAACAGCTAGTTATCAATAAATTTATTGTATTTTAGTAATTATTATAGTACAATATTAATCCATTTATATGTTAATCAAATCAATATTATTATGCGAATAACTAATTTATACAGGAATCAAATAGTATATCAAGTTTAGGTTTTGATAAAAAAAATATGCAAAATTGACTGTAAATGAGCTAACACATACCTACATATGTCTAAAAAATAATGGACAGCGGGAAAGAATGCCCTGGATTGGAGCCCTAGCACTGGGAGAAGAAGTGTTATCGTACCCAAACTCGATGGAGTAACGACATCAGAAAAGTGGCGAGCAACAGAAGGGTGAGAAGAAGAAATGATCTTTGGGGAAGTCCTGTGAAAAGAGATAGATTGATTTAGATGAAAATTATGACGATGATTTTTATGACAATATATTATTAGCTTTGTATTATTTTATTTAGGATACATCATTATTTCGTACTCAGCAATGGCGTATGGCCTTTATCGCTATTCACCCGCAGTCTTCATTTGCTTATGCAAAGAGGGAGACCACATATCTGCACAGTCCCTATATCGGCGATGCCGTATAATCAGTGGAGCATGATCTGAACCCGAACCCACACATATCTGCATTATAAACACAAAATTCGAGCAATCAAACGCCAATATGTACTCTGTAGGTATCAGCAAGTATGTACATACTTTACATGCACAGATAAACTGTATACGAAACATTTTCTAATACATTTTTGATCTACCAAAAAATGTGTCTTATTTGTTATTTGATCTTGCCTAAGAATGTGTCTTATTTGTTATTTTAAAATAAGTCTACATTATAATTGCTTCAAAAACGCAGTATGCAGTGTCTAGTTTTGTCGTTGCCAGTTTCAAAAAATAACCAAATCGTATGATTTAAAAAAAAACGAGGTTTACAGATTATAAATCGAATTTCATATTTTTTACGTCAATTTTATTTTTTCTGCAAGAAAGTATATTTTGGACGTTTAATTTGTAGGTAAGGATATACCTATGGAAATGTGTCAAACTCGAACACATACACGACGACGTTTTTTATTATAATTACACCAAAAACGACGCATCCAATGCGCAATATTGTTAGTGCTAGTTTAAAAAATAAAGAAATCGCCTGAAAATCAGCAGGCAACGGACGATAGCTACCAATAGCAGACGCCGATGGCCACGTGGCGGGCACAGATTACAGTCGCGCGGCGGCCAGCGCAGTTGACCGCAGGGCCTAACAGCAAGCAATCAGTGATGCCCGATTGCCTAACTGCTAATTTTATTATAATATACAAATCAATAGACCGACGCACAAAATTTTCTATACAAAATTAAAGTCTAACTGACGCCATAGGGCTAATCTAGCTAAACAAATAGATACATACTCCTTTGAAACAATCTAAGCAACACACTAAATACACAAGCCTTTATGTATCTTTGCAAATCAATTTTGGTTTATCTCCTCTCCCCGGGCCCCCCAGCTGGCTCCCTCCGATATATGTGTGTATTATATTAAATGCCATCCATTCCAAATTTATCTCAGTTGCACTCTAGGCTACCCTGAGTCAGACTGAGGCAAAATATAGTCACCCCACCACACCCAGCGCAAACTAAGGACCCCCTTCTCAAAACCTCTAATAACCCCGGGTATCGTCGACTACGGACACCTAGCCATCACAACATACTTAAAAGTCCTTTTTGGACGTCACCAGTGATATTTTTCTTTTTAAACTTACCCCACATATTTAAAAAAACGTCACAATTACAATAAAGAAAATTTACTTTGCAAGTCGAGGTAAAATATTATTGTTGTTTCCAAAAAAAATTTGCATGCCCTTAATAATAATTTACCAAGTACTGTTGTAAAAGTAAACGTTTTCCGCAGACTGATTTTGAGGAAAAAACTAATTAGTACGGACCTAATATCAGATACATTCATAATTACTGTGTTTTATGAACATAGAAATTTGTTATACTTCCGACATCCATTTCATTTAAGCATACACAATTATACGGAGGAACACTTTATAACATTGACTTATAAACCCAGTTTTTCCGCATGGAAGCATACTTATTCACCGAAAGCGAAATAAATAAACCTTAATAGTCATGTTCATCGTTCGAAATATACGCCTATTTTTCACATACTTTTTTTAATACCAATGATGATAATTTTTAATACCTACGAATTCGCTTATCAATCTGCTATCAACACTTTTACGAAACATGAAAAAAAATCGTTTTCTTATGATGCATTCTTATGCAGTCCAAAAAGAAAATAATGTTTAACTTATTTATTACTCACTACAACAAGATCACCTCATTCATATACTCGTGCAAATGGTTTCGCATAAACATATTCATAAACTCATATATTAATATTACACTTAGAGTCGGTTGCTTGATCAGGAGTAAGAGTAATAGTTAAGAAAAAAGATTAGATTTTGCGTTTTCCAGCAATGAAAACTCCCGTTTTCGTAAAATCTATTTTTTTTGTACAACTATAACTCTAACTACTGATCAAAAAACCGGTCCTTAGTTACCAAGTAATTTAAACTACATTTAAATTAGTCCATTTTTTACTCATGGCACTTCAAGAATGTGAGCAAATACTCAGTCGCTGTTCAATCATCTTTATTTTATAATACATCGATTTTAGATGTAACGATAAAAAGAAGAAAATTG
Source organism: Agrypnia vestita (assembly GCA_016648135.1). Classification (NCBI taxonomy): domain Eukaryota; kingdom Metazoa; phylum Arthropoda; class Insecta; order Trichoptera; family Phryganeidae; genus Agrypnia; species Agrypnia vestita. The sequence continues at coordinate 49,294 of JADDOH010000756.1, read as the reverse complement.
TGAATCCGTACAATACATTTATTACATAAAATACGTCGTTTCAACTCGTAGGTCAGTTAACCATAAAAAACAAAAAGAATCTAGTTTCTTCTTCAAATATATTATTATCCCGACGAAGAAGCCATTGGCTTCGAAACATGTTGAATTTTTTTCAATAAATAAGTGGTTTTAACAAAGTTAATTTATATCAATTAGAATCTAGTTTACCTACCTTTTCTGTATATCTAAGTACGTATTTTTTAATAACCAATCGGTAATATTTTTTTTACATTATTAAAAAACATTTTAGATACTCTCTAAATATTGCCTCACGTGTACAAAAATTCTTTGCATTTTTTGTATAAAAACCTCGCGAAGCTCCTCTTTTTCCTTAGGGAGGAATCTTTACACGTAAACGAAGAGACCTCGAGTCATTAAATGGCATTTAATATTTCACCAGCATCCGACCGGTTCGTCAGAACAGCGACGCAGAACAAAACGGGGAGGGGTTATTTTTGTTCACTGTGGTAGTAGAAGGACATACCTGAGCTGAAAGAAGCACACTCCACCTACTTCCGGGTTGCATTGCGCCGCGAGCTTTATCATTCCTTCGCATTTTCTCTGGAAATTAAATCGCGCAAGAAGGGTACGTGATTGGAATGAATCGCCTCGCCGTGGAGCTGCGGCTCTGCTGTGCACAATTTCGCGAGTAACTACATTATCTGCTGTATCCTACAATACGGATGGAGGTATTTTATCTCGCAATGGCAACCCTTCCGTCGTATCTCATCCTAAAGCCGAGTCATTGTTTGCTAGGGACTGGATCGGGGAGGGGTGGTTTATTATTTAAAATTTCATTTAAATTTTGGGTTGACGCACAAGTCGAAGCGCTTACGTTTTTTACGGCAAGAGTATATTGGAAATATTTTTTTACTTCTTTAGGGGCGTCTGAATTGATATTTTAATTTCGCAACGAAATGCGCGCATATCGTAGCACGGAGTTTTTCACACCACGAAGTCATGACTCATCGATCAAATATGCTAAGATGGTGGTTTTCCAAATGATATTTAACCAGCAGTATTATCAGTAGTGACGATATCAAGTTGCTGAAAATGGTGTGATGAAAAATGATTCCTGGTTGCTTCACACAAGTATTTTTGTCTTAGCATTAAAAAATGCCAACGCGAGTGGCGAAAAAGTAGGGCGATATGAGAGCTTTTACTATGAATACAACGGCCCTGGGTGTGTGGTGTGTCCCACTTCAGTGTTCCGGGCGCTCTTATCAACAAAGTGATATTATGAAAATTGCATACACTCCGGGCGTTGTTATTTCTAATACTTATATATTTGTTTATTTCGTATTTACTGATGTATGTTTCATAATACAATTATGACAAAATTCATAATCTGTTGTTATGGTGATTGCGTTATGTTGCTTACTGCTTCATTTTCTTATTATTCTACAAGTAAAATGCAATCCGGTACGTGGGTAGACCTATATCCATTTAAGAAAGACAATCGAATTAGTATGTGTAAGCTGTGCGTACGAGGCACATTGTTTCGTTGTGTTGGCGCTCACGGGTATAAACGCCAACACAACAAAACAATGTACCTCGTAAGCATGGTTTACACATATTTATTCGATTGTCTTTCTTAAATGGAAAGGGACCTACTTTTAATGTATATTTAAGATTTTTTATCCGTTAACCAAATACTGTTATTGATGGAAATTTTAGTTTGCATTGTATATCTTAAGTTGAAGCACAGTTAGACAGACTGCACGTGCGCAAGGTATACAATACAACGCGTGTTTTTTATATATGCCAAAGAATGACTTATGACGCGCGTACCTGAGTACAAGCACTCAATTATTTTTACTGATACAGGGAGTAGTCGAGAGAACACATCCCTGTGGAAAATCAGCAACTAGAGAGATGGATCTGGATGGATATCTGTAACCAACGACTCACTTGAAGAAGCTGACAGGAATGAATGAATTTGATGTGCCATTATCGGTGATAGCACATATTTTTTTACTTATCATGCATTTACTTATAATAATATTACCTTTGTATCTGCCCCAGATCCATTCCTTTCTATATTTTTATAAGTGTATATTAGAATCATATTGTTGTTAAGTTTAATAATGTAACTTTTTGATAAACACTCGCGTTACTTTTATATTTAAAAAATACTAATTGATATAGGTAAAAGTATTAACATGTGATGTACATTCAAAAGTACTTTGATATACAGGTATTTGGATGGACATTTCAAATCCACCCAATAATAGCTTCTCCAGTGACAATAGTAACATAGTAAGATAAGATAAGAATGAAAAACTATTTGGCAATTAAATTTAATTATGGAATTCATTTTAATAGTGATAATCAACTTTACAATGTGCTATCAATGAATATTATCATGATAATAATTTAATAAAATTATATTATTATATAAAATTATATTATTAACGCTGTAAAAATTTTTCATGATGATTATTTAAGGGTTTGGGTGAATATTGCATATGATGACGATTATTCATTATTGATTAAATTGGGTGAAAAACATAAACAATATTACCTCCGCATGTTTTTAATTATAAATTTATATTTTACTACTCAAGTTTCGAGAGTATCAGATTCTCTCATCGACAGGTGGAGTGTTAAACAGACTATGTTCAAATATATAAAAAAGGATATGGATTAGGTGGATATGATATACAAATAATTAACTGATTAGGTACTGAAAAAAATCAGCCGGAGTTACTGGTATAAAGACGAATGTAACGGGAATATGGAGAGGAGAATAAAAGTAAAAATATAAATTAAAATATTAAATTTTGGTTTACGTTTTTCGTTCAATTTAATGGTCATAATAAAATCATATTTTAGCTCCTTTTTGTGACATGATTTTATTCAGGTCACCTTGACGTCGACGATGTCAATGGAAACGACGCAGTCGGGGTCGAATCAATTTGGGCTGAGGAATTTTCTCAATTCATTTAAGGGCGGCAAATTAAAAGAAAAAAGGAAATTGTCTCTATTTTCTTACCTCGTTCGCAGTCTCAGCGTCTCTTTTTTATTTTTAACATACAGATTATCAACAAACGACCCCGATAGATCCTAAAGTGACATGAAATTATAAAGTTAAAACATTTTATGACAATTAATAACGCGTAACAGAGTACATACTTTATGATGGAGAAATTAGCAATATCACAGAAAATAAAATTGGAGGTTATATTATAAATTAACCAGTTTATTGACCATGTATTTTCAGGTATTAAAATTTGGCTTTTAAACTGACCATGAAATATATTGTAAATAATACATCCTCGATAGTGTTACTGGATAAAATCCCGTTATTGAAATTAATCATTATAATTAATCATAGAATAACAAATATTCCTATTTGGAATATTCCATAGCTTCACTTGGAGTTCACTCTGGAATGAACACGTCCATCAGCGTGCGGATCGGGATCGCACCACCAAACTACACGGTCTTGATATTTATATTAATTTCATTATGTCTCGTGGTTTTTCGGGTAGTGTTCTATAGATCATCATCATCATTAAATATACTGTAATGTATTCTTGCGTACAAACTGCAAATGCAGTTTTGCAAGATGCCTGTAATAATAGATATGTTTATAGATTATGATAAGAGTAAAAAAAGAAAGAGGGTTACACCACAACACCACATCTAGTGAAAAGTCTTTTATTTTCTTTAGCAATTTGAAGCTAGCGTGGCAGGTGAATTTTAAAACGAATTATATTATTCTTTTTCGTTTATCTTTAAGCTCCTTTTTTCAGACTAGTAGAGATGATATCTCAAAAACCATAATTTAGTTCGTATTTAGGACGATTTAGTTCATATTTTAGACATGTCTGTATTATAATAATATCTACGATGTAGCATGTGTTTTTAAAAATTAAAAAATCAAACACTATTTCTATGGTTAAATATTTTATTTATTTATTATGCTTTTATCAATATTATCAATTGATAATGGCATAATCTGCCGAAACGATCGTCCTGTTTTGGATAAAAAAAAATGATCTCTAGAAATCATGTTTGATTTTTACTTTTAAAAATTAAAATGGAGTTCTTTACAATATATAACGTTAGTTAACTAAAAAAATTATATGTGGCAAATTTTAATTTTAATTAAATGTACCGTTTTCTCACCACGAAGTTTTTAACATCAGTAATGAGTAGCTTGTTGATCTTGTGGTTAGGACTCTTGCCTGGTGATCCAAAGGTCGCGGGTTCGAACCTCACTCCAGACCAGCAAGTTAATCCTATTTTCATAGCACAAGCGTAGCTTAGTTTGAACATAGTAAGAATATTTATGTGATTAATAAATAAATATTATTTTAGGAAAAAAAAAAATATTTTCAAATGCATTTTGTGCAAAATCTGTTTTTGCACGGAAAAAATCGATTTTCGATATGCTACATCACAGACATTCACATTAGGTATTTTATAAGAAAATAACTAGCTTTTTCATTTCACTCAAATCCTGGCGACATGATTATCTCCACCAGCTGCGCGCGTCACGGAGAAGGTCCTTTACGCGACAGCAAATAAGTCTGCCATTTTTAAATTTTCAAAATAATTTGTAAAAATATACTAATTAATGTATGCTGTACACAATGATAATAAAACTAATTTTGTATTTGCAATAGTTAAGCCAAAAAAAAATATTTGAATGTATTTTTGATCTTTCAAGGTAGTGTAACCGCTTAATCAATTAATTTTAAATTGCTAAAGAGTCCTCAAAATGTGATTTTTTTAATTATAATTTCAAAAACATAATCCAATTCAAAATACAAAGATTAAAAAAAAAATTATGAAAAATTTTGGTGGGTAATTCAATAACGTTTATAATTATGTACAAAATTTTTGCGTTGGAAGTGCAGTGCAATAAAAAAAATATATTCAAAATTTTACGCGTGTTTTAATTAGAGTGAATGTTTTATAGGATGACCCGAGAGCTGGAGCGCAAATTAATAACACGTTTACTCTACGCTTGACTCTAAATGACTAGATATATTTAAAAAATTAATTGGTAAAAGATTTTTTTTTTGACAATAATATTATTTTCGGGTTGTTTCCTTCACCGACCATTTTCCTGCATAGATGTGAAATTCCTAAAGCAAAACACGTATCCGGCGAAATAACACACAGTTATTCGTCAAATTAAGCTTGTTAGTTCCCCCCAACCCTTCCCCGCCGCCCGCCAACCCTACCGCACCCTCCCAGCCGGAACAGCAAAGGGGAAAGCCTTCTCCAATATGCAAATATCGGTTTTGAATGTTAAACAAAAAGTGGTAACATCAAGTTTGCGGTAGCGCGAGATTGCTCTAGCTAATAAATATGTGTAGCAGAACGTGGGTACTATTTAGCAAATTGAAATGGCTAGATTTTTATATTAATCTTAAATTATAAAACAAACCAACCTTACACCTTATTTCCGTAACACTAGGCGCCTGAATACGCGATTTTAATAATAATTTTATATTTTACTACTTTTTCGAGAGTAACAGAATCTCTCCTCGACTTAAGTAAATGCTTCACCTATCGAATCTCATCAGAATCTTTCTTATAGGTACATGTGAAAAATTAAACTTAAGTTTAATACTTCACCTGTGAACTCTGTTACTCTCGACACTTGAGTAGTAAAATATAAAATTATTATTAAACTGGCGTAGAGGTAATATAGTTTATGTTTTTCACTCAATTGAATGATCAAGTGATTGCATCCGACAAAGTGATTATGTTTTACTTAATCTGAATGAAAATTCTTTGCCCCTAAGTAGTATGTATTCTTGGGTTTTAAAGACTTTTTTGCATATGGAATAGGTTTTTCCATTTAAAAATGACAATCGAATTAGTATGTGTAGGCCGTGTGTACAATGCACATTGTTTCGTTGTGTTGGTGTTTACGGGTATAAACATCAACACGAGACAATGTGCCTCGTACGTACGACTTGCACATACTAATATGATTGTATTTTTTAAATGAAAATACCTATAATAGAGTTTTGATTCATTTAAAGTTTGTTCATGTGTGTGTATTTCTGTGAGTTTAAGTACGTGGGATAAATTAACACATTTTATAAAAAAATTATAATATAAAAAACACAGATTTTATTTTATCAATTTATAAATATTACAACAAAGACAATAATTATTTTACACGTATAAGTTACAGATACTTCTTGCATTCCAATATTATCTGTTCAGCTTGTTTACTCAGTCTCTGTTCTAATCTGGTATCTAAATAACCTCATAATCATCCTATTATCCAGCTACACATTTATTATGAGCAATGGCCTAATTAAAAAAACTTCAAAAAAAGGACCCCCATTTTATAATGAATATTAAGAGCCATGCAGTGTAGTGTCCATTAAATAGCAAATTAAATCAGATCTCTTATCCAACCGTCTAATTGGGCTAGGGAACCCGACATACAAGTAGGGTACCACCGTACACATCTAAATGGTTTCACGTGTATTCGTAATACACGCAAAAATTTATTTTTAATTATTTAAATTTTATAATTCAATTTCTCGCTGTAGTGTTTTTCGAAATTGTTCGTCCATATTTTAGCGCTGAGAAAATTATAGTCACAAACATACACAAGATACAAGACGTAGATACCAAAATTTTGTTGGGCGCGGATTTTTTGGTTCCAATGCGGCAATTCGTTTTCCTTTTTCCAACGACAATAAATTCAAAAAATACATTTGAAAAGATAGTAAAAAATTCTCTATTTTATTTTATAACACATTCGGGACAAGGTGATTTTTGAAAAATTAATTTACGAATGCCGTGAAGAAAACTAAGCCAGCTTTCTCTTTGTTTTGTTTGAGTATTGAAAAAGTGTAATAATCATCATTGAATGGTGTTCATCGGTTGAGTGGTAAACAGCACCATACATGGCCGAGTTGAGATCCCGCCAACCGGTCGGTAACGCTCTGAATGTTTGATGAAATGTGTACTGCTGCACGCGCACTTATCGGCATCTAGGTACTGACGGACTCGTAATGAACCCACGGTTTCTGAGGCACGCATCTAAAGTGTTAAGCGAATAAATATTTAGTTCGAGTTAAACGTAATTTTCGTGTTACTGAATTTAAAACGCATTCAAGTATGTTATTTTTTGCATTAGTAAAAGAACGGGCGATTCGTTTACGCTAAAAAGTATCGATGCATGTAGCATTATATTTTTCCAGTTTTAGAATTTCGTCTTTTTTCTGCTAGTGTATTTTTATATTTTTATCCAAACCCTCTTCTTCAATATAATAAAAAAAGTTAAGAATATAGAAGAGATTTTGGATAAAAATATGCCAAAATGACGCAATCAGTGTGGTATCATCTGCAAATCGTAAATTGCAGAACTTTTTTCCGTATATTGAAATACCTCCTTTCCATGCATTCAGTACTCCCCTCGTTACATATTCTCCATGGTTATTGAAGAGATCAGGAGATATCGGTTGACGTTGTTCAGGTTGCAATGAGAAGTCAGACCAATAAACAAATCGTTTTTTACAAATCTTTCACAACATACTAGTCGCCAGATAAGTTTATTTACAAAATTCTGCTAAATGTAAGTAATTTGCACAAAGAACAATGAAAACACTGATTATGTTTAAATGGGTAATAAGTTTCGAGTATTCATTTTGGTATAAGCAGGTTTTTTCATACTTTATTCTCAAAAAAAGACATAAATAATATACAACAGAAATAAATAAATAAATTACCCTATACATATAAGTTATCAATAAGTAACAGTCGAGAGTATTTCATTATTTATAGCACCGAAATCGATATAACGATACACAGCTCTAGAATGGTAGCGATTAACGCCATCACTATTCCACTATGCAAATTAGGACGGCTCAGTCAGCTGCGAAGCGGCTGGTCCAATCAGGCGTTCGTTCCATCTACGGTCTGGTCGTAGTACCTGTAAGGGTCCACCGCGGCGGCGCCCTTGGCCGGTCGCACTACGTAGTAATTCCGCCTGAAAGCAAAATTCACAACTTAATATCGTCAACGCTTTTGTATGCCCTTAGCTCCGGAACTATACAATCCACTCAACAGAAACTGGAAATCGTTGACGAATACAAAAATAAATCTAAAATGGACCCAGCATATGCCTCAAATGGATATAAATCAGTCGAAAGCAACGCTGATCAATATTAGATTAACCACATAGATATATTAAATGGAAGAAAAATATATTCAACACATTTATTATATTATGTATTATGTACGTATCATCCAAATAGTAAGAAAAAACTGGCTATTTAACACAAACAGAAGTATAATAATAATAAAAAGTATTTATATGAATAATAATAATATGTGGGGAGATTAGTGCAGTCTGACACATTCTATGTACAGCATACATATATTGAATTATAATACAAACTACTAGTACAAAAGATATATAAATAAGATATACAGATAAAAAATAGATGAACGAAAGAGTAAATAATAATAATAATAATATATTAGGGAAAGTCTTTAACGAGCTGTGGCATGTAGATTGTGAGGGACCGTGCCCATAGGGCCATATAGAGACAAACTAGCCAGGATTTATACAAACTATCACAGCACACCTAATGCATCCCACGTAATAAATCTGAAATAATGTAATCTGTTTTCTAATAGATATCTTACTTAAAAATAATATTGCTGTTTGTCCGCTTCCCGTTTAAAATATTGTAAAATCACTCGACAAAAAATTGCGTTAAAGTATCACTTTGCTTAAAATATTTGTCCATAGTAACTTGTGCTTTGCTCGATGCGATAGCTATACCGTGCTTTTTTAACAACAAATTTTATAGGAAGCCGGAGATTCTTTAATATTTAGAATAGCAGAGTCATAGAGAAGACCATCATCTCTAGTAGATTGTAATGATTGATAATGATGATGGTCCTTTGGATGACAGACAACAGTAACTTCATGAAGGCGATGTACAAATTAATTTACATTAATTTAAAATTAATTTTTGAAAATGGGGTAAAAATTCCGATCATTTATAAAAATACATAAAAACTACTGTGATTTAAGAATTGAAAAACATTTATATGCACACATGAATAAACAATGTTCTCTCTTGGCAACTTATTATTTTTTGATCTTACTTACAATTACTTAAATTTTTAGGAGTCGGCAGATATGTAAGTAGTTTTATCACCCGAAAATATATTTTTTTCAAATTAATTAATTCATTATCGCAAAAATTAATTTCAGATTTAAACATTGAGAGAAAAAATGATAATAAAAATTATTGTGTTAAAAGTTATAAGAACATATTAGAATCTAAAAGAAAAACAGCATTTAATTAATATCAATCTGAAATTAAAATAAATTATATCTATGCTTATTATTTATTAACAAAGTAAACAGCAACAAAAATAATGGGGATTGCCCAGTCTTGTGGTCAATTGTATCAACTTGGTTAACAGCAATAGTTAATTATTTTAATATAAACTCAATTGAACTTCGTAATGAACACACGTTGAGTTAAATTTATCACAACTGTTATTTCGAGAGGAGCAGTTCCTCTCATCATTAGGTATAATCTATAACTATATTATAACAACTATGGTCGTGATAAGTTGAAATCAACGTGTGTGCATTACAAAGTTCAATTTAGTTTAAATTAAAATAATCATGTCGAACCACAAAGTAACTGCCATATTAATTATTAATAATAGTAATAGTTAAGTTTAAAGCACAAATGTTTGTGATTTTTACCAATCAAACAACCTGTTTTCGTTAGAATCTATGCATCAAACATAAATATTACTTTAAACCAAGTTGATACAACCCACCCTATCGAGAATCTAAAAACTTTTTAAACAGGAGAATTTATTTCTCTATGAAAGATGTGCGTTAATATCGTAATAGTCCAGCGTAGAACTCGTAGTGAAATTTGAAAGGAAACTGATGCATTACATTAGATTTAAGTGCAAATTTTCTTGAAATATACGAATCAGATTGATGTGTGACCTCTTGACCTTTTGTTTTGAAGGTACATATTACAAATTATGACCTATGAAGGCTTTGCGCGCCCATCCTGTGATCAGATTGAAACAATAGTTATTAATTGCACCAAATCTCAATTTTTATATTTACACGGTAATAATATTTAAAACGAGTCGCTACGTCTTAAGAGGGGACTCTCTCACAATGTTAGTCTAGAATTTTTTCACAAATTTAAAATTTTAGACATAAATTATTTATTTACCTGTTGTGTCCATCAGCGTGCACCTGGAACGTAGTTTCTGCGTGTCCTCCATCATGGCTGAAGAGTTTTTTCAGAGCGATGATACCAGCTATGGTAAGTGCTACTTTACTGGCGATCAAAGCCTTACCAGCGATGGCTGCCAGGGTCTTCAACGCAATACCTCCAACGACGCTCACGGTGGTGAAAATTCCCAGGAGAAGGTATGGTAGAACCTTCTTGTCTAAGAAATCATTTATCAAAGTTAAAGAATTATACAATGCTTGGCAGTATTTACTAAGAAAAATATGCATTTTTCTAGCGTCAAAAAAAATTTAATCGTCTGTAGAAATTATTTTCGTAAGACCAGCTTGTATGCCGAATTGATAGAACCTTTAATTTAAATAAAAACTATTTTGTTTCAAAAATAACTATATAATTTTATATTCATGAAAAATCGCTCGACTGATTAAATAAATAAAAACTGTTCCGAAAACTCGGTTTTGATTGACGATTTACTGACGATTCCATCATGAATCGGTTCAGATTTATTCAAACCATTATAAATTCATAAAAATATAAATTTGATTTTTGAATAGAAAATAAACTATCTTGGCTCAGCGCAGACACAAGTGCAGAGAAATTCTAAACATTTTTTAATCCCAATATCAAGCGAGACTAATTACTTTTTCCACGTCCTTCATTAGCGAGGTCCATGGTTAGAGTGTGAGTGTCGAAGAGTTGTTGGAACTTGTTCTTGAGCTGAGCATCGAGCCTCTCCTCGGGGTTCATGGCTCCCAGCCCTCGAGCCTCTGTGCTGGTGGAAGATGAATTACTCTGCTTCACCAGAACCAGGCCCTCAGCTAACTGGATCGAGTCCTATTACATAATGAATGCATTACAAAAATGTAAGAAACTTATTTCTTCCTATTTTTCGCCCTCATTTTTGATAAAGTTTGATCGAAGTTTTAAAAAATTTCAAACCGTAAAATATATTTTATAATGTATTTCTATATTATATTATTAATTTTCTTAGTAATACGACGTCCTTGTAGGTCTAGTGGTTAAAACACTCGCACAGTGATCTAGTTAGTTGTCTAAGGTTCCAGCCTCGTTCCGAGAGAACACAAAATTAATCCTATTATCATAGCACAAGTGTTTATCTTGTTCCAAAATAGTAAAATTATACATGTGATTCCGTGTACGCATCGCTATTTAAAAAAAACGTTGAATTGCATTATTTTTGTTCACTTTGACACTGATCCCGGCCTACCTGATCCACAGCCCTGCTCAGTGCATTGAGCGCTTTAGTCTTCAGGCACTTGGTCATCTCGTGGTGAGCGCTGCAATCATCGTAAACCTTCTGGAGAACGGCGAATTCCGCCGACGGCCACCAGCTGCTGTCTTCGGCCCTGGCACTTTCCTTGTCGTCGGAATCATCGTCGTCCAACTTGCGAGATCTCCGCGCACCGTTCAAGTAGTTGCCACTGTGGTCCTCGATGAAGTTTTTCCTCGGGTGTCCTTCGGCGCGGTTCTGCTTGGACGAGACGCTCCACTGGTTGGAGTCTCGGTGAGCATCTACCGACACGAGCAAACAGAGCGCTAAGACAGAAGTAATCCGAAGTAGAGAGCACATCTTCCAGTTTGCACAGCACTAACAGATGTATGGATTCACGCTTATGATGGAGAATGAGTTGCGACTGGTCGGCTGCTGAATACGCCGCGGTATATATGCCCCCGAACGTCACCGGGAGGATGTGCGAGCGCTACCTCATATCCGGTATTCCGCACCAATTGTTTCGTGTTTACTCTTACATAACTGAACTTGAAATTCATTAACAAGTAATGTTTTCTAACGTGCTTTTCTCTTTGCAGAATGCTCAAGAAAATAAACCTTCGTGTACTGAATCAATTTTTTGATAGCGTGTTTACGCTATCATGTGTGAAAATGTGCATTTTAACTGTATTGCGTGTGAATTTGTCGAAACGTGTGCAGATTTTTAACACCAGTAGCGTAACCATACAACTTTTAAAAAATCATTTACAGGATATTTATTCTTCTTAATTTTGAATATCTATGCTGAAGTTCTACAATATATTTATGATTAAGGTAAGTTGGGAAAAGTGCAAATAAGGGGTAAGTGCATCTAACGCTACTACCTTATATACAGATCAAGTTACAGTGGTGCTATCTTAAAATACTTTGTTAACATCAGTTTAATTCACGCAATGACACATAGATGAAGCTGCAACATTTTTATTTGATATTACTTTTTTTTAAATATATATTCTGTTTTAAGGTAGCAATTTTGTACGTTTACTTATTATGTTTTTTCAAATGGATATAATTTTCTTAATTATTTTAAAAGTTTTTAAAAATAATCAAGATAGATGCTCTTACTCCAAAGACGGGGTCAGTGCATGTATCCTGACTTAAAAAAGGAAAATCCATAAAAAATCAATTAAGCTTCTGTCATTTAATTATAAATATAAATAAAATTACATTAAGAAATAGTTAATATGTTACTCGTAAAAATTTAAAACTGATGATAATCTGGTGAGTTGTACAATCACTTTGAATTTCATCTTTTCATTTTCTACGCTGCATTTACCCCAACTCACTTTATGTAAAATGTATGTTACAAAGCGAAGTAGTAAACGATTCTCCCATCTTTGATAACCCAATGTCTAAAAATATTTTAATATTTAAATCAAGCAAGTGCAAGAAACAAAGATACCGTAGGTTCTCAAAGAATCATTTATCCAAAACCCAACGCATTGACAGAATTTTTTTTTTCCATAGCTCAGAGATGCACAGACTTGTGAAGACCAAGGGCCATACAATTCAAAGTTTCTTATACAGTTGCCGGCAAACTTCTTGAAATTCTTTGACGTGGTGGGGGAATGCGCAGAAGACGAAATTTGGGTCTCGTTGGTGGAAGGTAGATGCGCAAACTTCCCCCCACTACGCCGTAGAATTTCAAGATGTTTGCCGGCTACTGTACCTAGGAGGGCCGCTAAAGAAAGCATGAAAGTTATGCATCATATTTTTGCTAACCGATGATTATTCAAATCTATGGTAATTATATGTAAAATAGTGCGATAGGTACCGCTAGTATGATCCATTTATCGTGGACACACACCATGTAAAAAAGTGATTTAATTATAGGAGGCAGTTGAAAACGATCCAAGAAAATTATAAATTATCATTTACAAGCGAGTCTCCTTCCTGTGTGTGTTCTGTGCGGCTCACAAACCCCATATGCCAGGAGCATTACAGTTGCCTAATAATTTATATCTGAGTATTAAAAAAAAATCATATGACTTGTCAAAATAATACATGGTGACACAGGCTGCCAACACGTCAACATAGAGCCGCGGTCTGTGTCTCCCTGCCATCAACTTTACGATACTTTGAGTATACTACATATATATATTATGAGTACCTATATTATACATGCGGCTACAACGCCCAATCCACAAGTGCGTCATGAAAATGTAATGTTATATTCAATCTTAACATTAATACATGGATTGGATTGATGAAAAAATTCTAACAACTGTTTGGAACGACTTATAACTTTTAAAAAATTATATTTTGATAATCAGATCCATCAGCAAGAAGAAAAATGTTACTTATCTTTAACATTTATTTGGCCAAAGAAGAGATTACTTTAGAATATAGATTGTTTGAAAATACTTTATCAAATTTTAATATTGTAATTGATTTACATATGTATTGTAATTACATGATTTATTGATATCGGATCAACTGTTAAAAATATTTACAAGCTGTTTAAATTTTTCATTTTAATTGAGACTACTCAATTACTACTTTTAACTGATACCTGCGAGTATTTTTTTTTTTTTGTAAAAATATCACAAAACCAAATGTACAGTGTGTGTATAATATACTAGCTGTGCCCGCGCGGCTTCGCACGCGTGGATTTTTAGTACACTGTTTGGATCGTCATAGAACTTTCGCCAACCTTCTAGAACATTCTCCTTCCAGAACTTTCAAGAAATTTATCGAATGTGTAGGAACCTTCTAGACACACCGACACATTCCGCCACTCAGTTTAGAACCTTATAGAACTTTCGGGATTTTCTAGAACCTTCTCCTTCCAGAAATTTCTAGAGAAGTTTTTTCCGGAACCTTCTAGACTCACCGACACAGTCGACGCGCCTATTTTGAAACAATCTGTAGCATTTGTGGCCTTCCCATAACAAAACAATGTGCCATAAAGCACATTTTCATCACCCACTCCCATTCACGTACAGCCACCCCCACCAAACTCGCATATTTTTGATGTGACACCAAGGGCTATCCACCACTATAACCACCGGTTGGTGGTTGTGGCTGGTTGTGGAGAAAACTTGGCGGATAGGGAAACACGGATTTCTTTTCTTTATATATATAATATATATATAAAACTTGGCGGATAGGGAAACACGGGTTTCTTTTTATATATTATATATATATATATATATATATATATCAGGTCCTTACATATGAAATTGGCGTTTTGCCGTACTGGCAAATTTGATCCCAAATATCTTATCTTTGGTTAGGGATTCCAATTCCAAATTTATACAGCTATTTACTCATGTATTTGTGTTTTGAAAATTATAATTCATTTGTTTTTTCCTCAATTGTTTTTTTCTTTGTGTCACTCAGTTAACAAAATGAAAAACTTGAAATATCGCGTTATTTACGAGTACGAGTTCCACCGTGGCACCAGTGCTGCAGAAACGGCTCGAAGGATTAATGATGTGTATGGCGACGGTGCCGCAAAAGAAAACACAGTGCGTTTTTGGTTCCAACGTTTTCGTTCTGGAAATTTCGACCTGCAGAACAAGCCCCGTGGACGGCCGGAGACCAAAGTTGATAATGAAGAATTGAAGGCTATTGTGGAAAGCCGGATCATCGCAAACCAACACAGAGTTAGCTGCAGGCTGCGGTGTTCTGTCGATTATAACACTGTTTTTAATCACTTGAAGCAAATTGGTAAGGTGAAAAAGCTTGAAAGGTGGGTACCTCACGAATTGAGTTAAGCAAATCAACAAACGCGCGTTGACTGCTGCGTTGCATTACTCAACCGGAACAATAATGAAGGGATTTTAAATCGAATCATTACCTGTGATGAAAAGTGGATCCTGTACGATAATCGGAAGCGCTCATCGCAATGGCTGAACCCTGCCGAACCAGCCAAACCATGCCCCAAGCGAAAATTGACTCCAAAAAAGTTACTTGTGAGCGTTTGGTGGACTAGTGCTGGTGTCGTTCACTACAGCTTTCTTAAATCTGGCCAGACGATTACGGCAGATGTCTATTGTCAGCAACTGCAAACCATGATGGAAAAGCTAGCTGCTAAACAACCGAGGCTGTTTAATCGCTCTAGGCCACTGCTGCTTCATGATAACGCTAGACCACACAATGCACAACAGACGGCTACCAAATTAGAGGAGCTTCAATTGGAATGTCTAAGACATCCACCGTACTCTCCGGACCTTGCCCCAACAGATTACCATTTTTTTCGAAATTTGGATAACTTCTTGCAAAGGAAAAAATTCAACTCCGATGGGGCAGTCCAAACCGCCTTCAAAGATTTTATTGATTCCCGTCCGAATGGTTTTTTTAGTAAAAGGATCGATGAACCACCTATGAAATGGCAAAAGTGCATAGATAGGAATGGTACATACATTGATTAAATAAATATATTATAATAAAAAAAAATCGCCTTTATGTTCCTCCCATACTAAACGTCAATTTCATATGTAAGGACCTAATATAAGATATAATGTAGTACAGTTTAATATATAAGGTGCCAAAACAGTTTTCAGAATTACAGAAGCAAAATGAAATTCGTTACGTGAGTACTGTATTTATGTTTATTTTAGATTTTTTATCCGTTGATGGAGAACTGCCACTGATAAAAATTATAGTTTGTGTTGTTGACCTTGTATTGTACGCTATGTTTTAATGCAAGGTATACAACACATAACGTGTTTTTTATGTACACCAAAGTAATATTACTTCAAATGCGCGTACATAAGTACACACACCCATTTTTTCAGTTGTGAGTGCATTTAAAATGCCAAAAATGCACTATGGTGTATTTTTTTAACAAAACTGAATATTATGGGAAGCAAATTTCATTCGTTTTATTTAATGGTAAGACTGGAAAGTTCTTTATATTCTCGTATATAATACATCAAATCAAGTCTTTTGATGTTGAAAACCTAGCCAGATTTTCTCTACTCATTGAATAGCGATAGTTAAGGTATTGAAGGTTGTATTCCGGCATCGGTAGCCCCAGGGCTCGTATAGAGGAATGTAAAGTAGGCAGCTGCCGCGGACGGGTGTGTATCCCCATGTCATCCCCCGCCCCCTTCAGGATTAAACTCATTAGTAATGAAAGATAATTGCCACCTACTGTTTACAATACTAATTATCTTAAAAACACGTCGTGTTAGAGCAATTATAACAATAATGAATTAATGAGTTATTAAAACAATAACGTACAGTTCTTTGTAATATTGTATCAAATAACGAAGATCGTCTTGCCTTTTTTTAAATACACAAACTGACGTCCCAACGGAAAAAATCCGATCTTGAAGAAGATACTCAGTTGATTCTCTTACCTTATGTGAGAAAAATTTGCATGTTGAACACCGTTTAAGAAACCCAGATTTCTTTAGAATTAGTCAGCATATTGATCATTAAGTAATATTAACCTTGTTACCTCTAAGTGAGTTTAATAATATTTTTATATTTTTTTCACTACTTAAGTTTCGAGAGAAACAGAATCTCCCATCGACGGGTGAAGTATCAAAGTTTGATACCTGTCGATGAAAGATTCTGTTTCTCTCTAAACTTCTCTCTAATCCATCGAAAAATCCATTTTCTTAACTATAATCTAAACCCCTTTCAAACTTGATAATTTCATTATCTCTCCATCCGTCCGTCTGTCTATCTCCTAACTTATTGTAACTTCATTTGTTCGAATTCACGGCTAAAAAAAACGGCCGGAGATGGGGCTTAAACCCCGCGCCACCAAACCCGATCCGGCCGTTTCACACATGTTGCCACGGCCGCCTCTCCGGGGAGCGCCAAAAAGCTTTAAATATGTACTAGGGCTTAGCAAAGACGCGAACCAATGTTCCGTCATCTTTGACGGGTTGAAGCTAGTTATACATAATACCAGTACTTTATTTATGATAATTATCATAGGCGTACCAAAAGCGAAAATCTTCCTTAAATTTGTGATGTTCATGTTTCTCTGTATCAATAATTGTTACCAATTTTTTTTTTCTTGTTCGCCACTTGCACTGTACACTGTATTTGCTGTGCCAATTCTTAGGTGATCCCATTGCATTAATACATTAAATATATGCATGTTGCTTGAACGGGCCGACAACACTTGTGATTGAGATATTGGACTGAGTTTGAAATAAATAATGTAATAATTAATATAAAATAACTTTTTAAACACCGTTTTTTTATTGAAATAAATTCAACATGTTTTGAAGCCAATGGCTTCTTCGTCAGGATAACAAAAATAAAATTTAATTTAAAATTTAAAGTGGTGTTTACAAAGTTATTTTATATTAATTATAATTATGTCACCACAAAATAATTTTGCTATATTTGAAGAAGAAATAATGTAATGTTTTTAATATATTTTGTACCTAGTACCTAATACGCATATTATGAATTTTTACTGTAAACATCGTGCAGTTTATTTATACATTGGAAATTTAAATGAATAACTTTATGTTTCATTTAAGCTGGTAAATAGTGAATGCAATTATTTCTACCTCAATAATCACTGAAACGCATTCTATCAGCTATAATTTAATACAGCAGGTAGGGCCTCGATTGGAATAGGTTGGATCCAAAGTCGCTTTACTTTTTGAATTTTTTTTTTTTAGTGCTGCGACCGACGTTTTATGTTCTCTATATAGTGCGGTAAAAATAAAATCCGAGCTAAGTACTGAGACCAAACTGACTACTTTCAAATCTGTGTACAGGGCCACCCTAATATATGACAACTAAATATAAATCCTAACAAAGAACAGAGAGAGTCAGAGCAAGAATCCAGGCTGCCGAGGAGACTTTTCTAAGGGGGATAGCGGGAGTCTCACTGGCGGATAGAGTAAAAGACACACATCCGACTTGGAACCCCTAAAGTATGAACAGGGTAATCACAAATAAGGTGGCTTGAACATGTGCTTAGAATGGCAGAGGAACTATTACCGAGAAGTGTCCTCTTGGCAACCCCAGAAGAAAGACTGGTGGGTCACCCCAGATTAAGCTAGGAGAAATAACAGAAAAAATGCACGAAGACAGGATGGGTCTTGACTAATCAATATGTACGAAAGCAGCACAAGATAGGGGAATATGGTAAAACCTTGTCTAAATCTTGTATTCCCGACCCCTCTTAGGCCCGGTTGTTTCAAGTTCGATCAAAGTAAGCGGTCGATCAAAGCATAGATTTTTACGAAAACGGATCGTCTGATTGGTGGAGAACGTAAAAATCTATGCTTTAAAAGAACGCTTACTTTAATCCAATTTGAAACAACCGGCCCTTAGACAGAGGGCTGAAGATAATGATTCTTTTTATATAAAATGTAAGTAATATTACACCAAGATTCGCGATTCTTTTACCTATATTTTACATAATGCACGCATTTGTGAACATTGATGTGGGAGTAATAATTAAGATTATTTTTTCGTGTATTAATATTATTTATGTATTAACTTCATTCTACGTCCGCACGGAGTGGCTGCCATTTTATGGCCGATTGCAGAGTACCGCGTTGCCGGGTGCGTTCAGCTATACGGAATATATCTAAACTCCGTAAACCCGTAAAAATTAACGAAATATAATAATTACAGAACTTTTACCAGAAACCATTTTTTTTATTGACTTTATTCTCTTAAACCTAAAACTTATTTCAAATTAACTTACAAACTAATTTCATGGCCTTGAAACCTAAAGTATATTATTAAAAAGTATATTATTAAAAAGTGTATTATATATTATTAAAGTATATTATTGCTTATTCTATATAATGTATTATTAACTAAGATTTGATGTATTAGATTTTCTTTTCTTTCCTTCCAATTGTTATATAATTTGATTAAACTACCTATACCTATGATTGTAAGTGGTTATTCCTCACCACACGCAAGAATATAATTCTTTTTGGTGAGGTATACACACACAAAAAATATCGATTTGTAAACATTTATGTATGATTGTAGAAAAAATATTATATATATATATATATATATATTTTGCTTGAGGTTTCCGCGAGCGTTATTGTATGTAACAAAAGGAACTTCTGGACTCCCTCGCGTTTTCTGTAAATGGTCTCCATGAGAAGACCAAGGCCGACGTTTCGACACGGTATCACGTGCCATTGTCAAGGCTAAAAAGGCCTCAACAGTTACGGACTAGCCGTACTTGTTCGCGGGTGACATGAAAGTCCCCCACCAATAAGGCTGTCATACTTCGAGTTCAGTTCAGTGTGACTAAATCGTCGCCATGTTTCATGTGTCAGTTGCGAGCGAAACTAACGCCATCTCTGATTCAAATTGTGAAGTTCAATTTATTTGCCCTCAAATTGTGCTGATACTGGCGCCCTCTATGGTATCGAAACTCGCTTGACTATTTACTAGAACTTTTTTCTTTTAATCTCTGCGATCTTCGTAATTTATCGGTAGGTATAGGTGCTGAGTCATGCAAAGTACTTTGTCTACTTGTGCTGGGTGATTCATGTATTACCGGTTGGATAACTAGAGATTTTGAAGGAAGATGATGTGTCGGTGCAGTTGGTGGTATCGTACAAGAGACAACTGGTTTGGTAATGGTATTTTTCTGAGTTTTAAGTTTTCGTTTAGCGAAAATCGGTTTCCAAGGCATAGGAAGTCTTCGGGAATCATCTCGGGTGTTTAGACTGTATGGTCTTTTCTCGATTTCTATCGCTTCTCTATATACTCGATGACACTCTTTATTTAATGTCACTAATACCTTGGCATTATCAAAGTCTATATTGTGTCCTTCAGTTATCGTATGCTGGGCCAACGTGGATGTACTTTTTCGACGTTTTACGTCAACGCGATGTTCGTCTATTCTCGCAGATGTTTTTCGATTTGTACGTCCGATGTATGTGCCTTCGCATGTCTTGTATGGAACTTCATATACACCATGCGCTTCCAAAGGAATGTTGTCTTTTATGTTTTTATTGTTTTATGTTATTTAAGAGAGTCATCGAGTATATGGAGAAGCGATAGAAATCGAAAAAAGACCATACAGTCTAAACACCCGAGATGATTCTCGAAGACTTCCTATGGCTTGGAAACCGATTTTCGCTAAACGAAAACTTAAAACTCAGAAAAATACCATTACCAAATCAGTTGTCTCTTGTACGATACCACCAACTGCACCGACACATCATCTTTCTTCAAAATCTCTAGTTATCCAACCGGTAATACATGAATCACCCAGCACAAGTAGACAAAGTACTTTGCATGACTTAGCACCTATACCTACCGATAAATTACGAAGATCGCAGAGATTAAAAGAAAAAAGTTCTAGAAAATAGTCAAGCGGGTTTCGATACCATAGAGGGCGCCAGTATCAGCACAATTTGAGGGCAAATAAATTGAACTTCACAATTCGAATCAGAGATGGCGTTAGTTTCGCTCGCAACTGACACATGAAACATGGCGACGATTTAGTTACACTGAACTGAACTCGAAGTACGACAGCCTTATTGGTGGGGGACTTTCATGTCACCCGCGAACAAGTACGGCTAGTCCGCAACTTTTGAGGCCTTTCAGCCTTGACAATGGCACGTGATACCGTGTCGAAACGTCGGCCTTGGTCTTCTCACGGAGACCATTTACAGAAAACGCGAGGGAGTCCAGAAGTCCCTTTTGTTACATATATATATATATATCCCTGATAAAACTCAGGAAAATTGATCCCTCTAGGGATGGGTCGTCGACGTATTTACCGTCGACGAAACGAGACCGTCCACGTCCATCCATCGACGAGACGATCAACTAGTTGAATTCGTCAACTAGTTGACGCGTCAACTTCGTTACGCGGACGTCGCGGACGTTCTATCTAAACATCGGGACGATGGTCAACTGTCTACTGTTCAACGCGACGCTTCTCGACGGCTCAACCGTTGGCTATTTTTATGACGTTAATTTTTAAAATTTAAAGAAGTTAAAAAGTGGTGTAAACAAAATTATAATAGATTTATTTTTTTATCTATATTGAAAATAGGGAATTTTTAATAAAAATTAATTAAACCTAAATTCAAGATTATATTACATATATAATAATTAATGTTGGACTCCTGAATAAGGACCATAGTTAGGTATAGAAAATTTTATTCCCTACAAGTTTGTTTATCATTTATATGCTAAAGTTGAAAAGTAAGGAAATAACACAATAATTAAATTTTAGCATCCCTTTTCAGGTAGATATAAGAAGTCGAGATCGATCGAATAAAATATTGATTTTAGAAAAATATCTAGCCGGCCTGTTAATTAATAATAGTTCAATAAAAAATAAAATAATTAAACAGAATTGTTTTATTTTATACAGCGTAAAATTGGGAATTCACCGAATCGTCGCACGTGACATCACAAAAAATCAAGTAAAAAAATAATAGATAATAGCTTATTAAGCCTATCTCGCCCTACGCATGTATTCAAATTTCAAATCTCTAGTCATAGTTCGTGTACACAGATCTGCACTCTATGGTAGTGTACTTTAGAGTTGAAATGAAATTACCCGTCGAGCCGTCTATGACGTCTATGGCATCTACAAGTCGACAGCGAGAGATGAGAGAGAAATAAACGGAGACGTTTTGTCTTGCTCTCGCTCGTTGCTTTGCATTGCGTTAATCTCGAATCGTCCACCGACCACGGCGTCCGCTGTCCACCGTCTACGAATTCAACTAGTCCATGCGATAAACGTAAACGGTCGACGCGTCGATGCAACGTCAACGGTTGATTTCAACTAGTCCGTCCATTCAACGCCCATCCCTAGATCCCTCAATGTTTCCGAAAGCATTAATATTCGTGCATACCAGCATCCATGGATGTTATAAATGTAAAAAAAATAGAGAGAGAAAACTTATTATAATATTTCTATCGTATCAAATTGTTAGAAATTACACATAATTTCAGATAAAAAGCGATATTTTGAAATGAAACTCTAATATATATAGAAAAATGAAACCATATAAACTTTAGGGCATCAATTGTTTGGGGGATCAAATTATGGGGGTATCAAAGTGCAAGCGATTAAATGGCAGAGGAACCAATGGGAGATCAAGTTACGGGAGAGTTATTATCTGGGAACCTACATTCTTGTACTTGGAATGCGATATGTAGTTTCGTCTTTTAACTATGTGATAAAATCCTCAAAAAAAAATTTGTAATTAAAAAATATTTAATTAAGGGGAATGTAAAAGCTTTGGGGACCGGTCGCGCTTATGATAGTTACAACATCATATGAAACGGGTTGTAAAACTTATATATATAACTTCCAAAAATTTTATAGACGGGAATGGTATTCTGTGATGGGTGGAAATAGTGAACGTTACATTGTGTAAAATGATCACTTAAGCCAGCCGTACGATAGGTCGTAAGCCCTATGAATATCCAAAGACTTTCATACCTACTTTCGCAAAAAAAAATATAATTTCGTCTCTCGTCAAATGAAACTAGTTGACATTGTATAATATTATATCAATAATATTAAATCAATAAAGTAAGGCTTAATATAAAATATTATGAATAATTGTATTTTGCTATTACTTTGTGATTTTTCATTATAAATATAATAGATAAAACGAATTTAATTAGTTTATCACCACTTAATTTTTGGTAAAAACCAACCGGTTTCGGAACAAATTTCAAAATCCCTGTTTTGGGAAAACGAGTCGTTACTTTGATATTAGAATTAAAGAACATATAAGATGCTTAAATAATTCTAATTTTTCCGATTTTGTCAATCATATTAAGAGTAACCATAGTTGTGATAAAAATACAGGAATCAATATTCTTTATATTGACAGTAAAATTGGACGTTTAAATAATTTAGAAGCCCTAGAAATTAAGAAAAATATTAATAATAATGAATGTATTATGAAAAACCAAAAAATCTAACTTATATCTTGAATATGTTCCCTTACACCCATTTAACACTTGAAATTCCATTTACCCCCATTTAAACACTTGAAACCGAGATATGATTGTTCATAATTTGTAAACTTAAATTAGTATTAAGTGTACCCTGAAGAAGGAATGTTGTTTCCGAAACCGGTTGGTTTTTACCAAAAATTAAGTGGTGATTAACTAAATAAATTCATTTTATTGTTTTTAAAATATTATTTATTTAAATTATTTTGTCAAGCCACAAAGTTTAATTTCTTTGAAGAATTAATAAATTTTCAGTCTCATTTATTTCTTCCGAATGGCAATTAAAAAGCGAATAAATTAAAATCAATATGGCAGTCCCCTGTATTGAATCACAGTATGATTGTCTCATTTTACATGGAATTTTAATCTACATATCTTTACTGATTGCGTAAAACCCATTACTGGGTTGGTTAACCTCAAAACCAATCAACGAAGGTTTTAACCGTATTTTCAATTATTGACAGTTACAGAAATACAATCAAACACACACAATCAAGAATCCGTAAACAAAACCGTTAAGTAACACCGATTTGAAAAAAAAACATTTCAAATACATAACAAAGATACCTCACAAAATAAATGAAAAATACAACATCATGGATTAATAAAAAAATACGAGCAATTTTAAAATTTCATAAAAAAAATTCTGTTGCATTTTTACATAACCTCTGATATCTTCTTTGTTCTTTGGACTCAAAATTTTTGTTTTCTTTATGTTCATCTTAAGACCAACTTTGCTCGAAGCTTCGTGTAGTTCTTTTAGCATTATACTTAGTTCTTTAATATTATTACTTACAACTACTATGTCGTCAGCAAATCTTAGGTGAACCTCTGATATATCTTGATAATTGTAGTCATTTTGTGAAACGTGTATGAAAGTCTTTTTAGAGTGGCCCAGGGATTATTACCTGAATGAGCGGGCTTAAGTGACACTTTAAACAACGCAACTTCACCAATTTCTCCATAAGAATATCCGTAACACATCATATTAAATTTTCGAATGTTGTACGAATGTAAAATCATTTTCATTCATTTTTTCGAATGGACTACGCTAGAGACATTTACGGTCCTTCCTACGACATAGTATACATTATATACTTTTGACCATAAAAAATAGCTTCGTCTCTGTGAGACTTCTGTAATTTATCTTAATTAATAATTGTTCCTTTGTAGAAAAATTTCAGTAACTGTGTTCTCCGAAGATATATATTAAAATATTGTTTAAAATTAATCACCTATTTGTAAAATATCACCCAGTTTCGACCAATTTTTCCCCCTTTTTTATCAAATTTAAAAAGAAGGGGGGGGGGCATTTTCTGTCCTAGACCAGCGTACACTGTTTTAGTTTTGAAGTGAATTAAAAAAAATTATACCGTGCAACAGCTAAAACAGTCTGGCAATGTGAGCGAAATTCACATTTTTTTATGGAAAGATATATCATATAAAAATGTATTCATCACGTACCATATATTTCAGACACTGATATCTTCTTAAAATAACAGAAATTAAATTATTTAATCAAGTACTTACCTAATACATTACCAATCCTACGGTGTTTTAATAATGAAGAAAATTGATCCACTTTATGGGCCTTATATGACTGTATGAACTTGTAACACGTTTTTTTAAATAATATTTACCAGGAAATAGCAGGACTTCCTGTATAACATTCAGTGAATGTGCCAACTACACGATGACTGAAATATAAAATAAATATTAAAATTGTATCGTAGCAGTGGCCAATGTTCCTGACATTATCCTGCCTAGACCAAATTTTCTATACGTCTTTATTGCTTACTACTTATTTAAAATTTTAAATCAGAATACCTAGAAAATCTTAAAAAATGGACACAGGCCCAGGAATAAATGCAGTCTCTTCAATATAACTATTATACAGGGGCGTGCAGTGAGAACATCGCAGCATGACATTTATGTAACCAGTTATTTGGAAAAAAATCGGAATACTATATAAATTTCATAATATTTCTATCACAATCATTGCCAAAGTATTCATATTTTGGTATATCATAAAAATCTGTAGCATAAATATATGATTTCTATTTTTCTTCCGTTAAATACCTACGTTTATTAAAAAGTCATGCTTCAATGTTCCCCTTGCCCGCGCCTGCTATAATACTATTCTACAGCTTATTTGTAAGTAAATAATGATTTATGCTGTTTTGAGGCGGTAGTTTAATTGGTTAAGGTACTTAACTCGTTCTGTTCTGAGCTTAATTTTTTATTGACTCAATTTTTTTTTCTTATTAACACAATAAAGTGCTTGTCGGTGCTTGTTAGTCAAAGTACTTGCCTAGTGTTCCAGTGTCCTAGTGGTCCAGTTCCAAAGTCCTTGCCAGTGGTTGTCCTAGTGAGTAAGACACTTATTAGTTTAATAGTGATTGAAGTTTTGAGTTTCGTTCAAAATATCTGTTACTTGATAGCCACACACATAACGTTACGATGTCATGTGTTGCTATGTTGCTATAGTTGCTACGTGACACTGGTGAATCCAGGGTGTTGATAAATGTTGATAAATGAATAAATAAAGTTGGCAAATAGATTTTGTGCAGATCTTTTTGTTTCTAGAATCTCGTATCAAATTCCATGGGCGCATTTTTATTTTTAAAATCACTTTATATGCACTATGTTGTCTTAAGAATCTATGTTTGTGTATAAGCTTCATACGAGGGGTATAAAAGCAAAGGCAGCAATGTCTTACTTAGGTGTTTCTGATACGTATAAATACAAAAAAGCTCTCACTTCTCAAGTAAATTTCTCTGGAATCTATGAAACCTACAAAAACAAACGCCAATTTAGTTTTTATTTTATGTACGTGCATAAATAAATATTTAACTTTTAAAGTTTAAGGAGCTTGTTGATCTTGTAGTTAGGACGCTCGCCTCGTGATCTCTTTTCAATTCAAATCTCATTTCAAACCAGCAAGTTAGTCCTATTTTTATATCACAAACATTTAGATTAGTTTTAAAATAGTTAAAATATTGATGTGACACGTATTCCGTGTTCGCATCTCTATTTTTGTATAAAATAACTTTGATATTTACGTGTTTTGTACCAAATAGTGTATATTGCTATTTACCTGATCGGATATTGCTGTCTGTGATATGATATTTCAGTCTAAAATCGACATCAACTTTCACTTTAAAGCGGCCATATTATCAGGTGACACATTGTTGATTGGTTGAAGTGGATATAGTTGTCTTTGCTTTTAATAGTGATTTGGATACATGATTTTGGAAGGGGTAGCGCTGTAATTCCACTGAAATCTCGAATTCAGTATATTATTATAACCAATTCTTAGTCGCGATCTCAACCTTGGATGACGAATACGAATGGTCAGATGCTATGTGTTCTCGATATTATTTTATAGAATGGAAGCATGGACGATTACCGAAGAATTGATACGGCTACTTGAGGCATTCGAGATGTGGATCTACGCAATAATACCTACTCAAAATAAGCTGAATGGACAAAATTACGAATGAAGATGATATGGTTCGGATAAATAAAGAAAAGGAAAACAAAAAAAAAATACATGTAATTCTATTGAATAAAAAAATGTTATAAAAATTAAAATTAAAAAAGATAATTTCAATATCTAGATCAGATATTTAGAGAAGTAAGAGATCTTGCATCATTTATTATGCATTGTTTAATTATATATTAAATTTGTTATTATTGTATTCATTTATATATTGATTTATTTGTTTATTTATGTATGTCTTTTGTAATTTATTAATTAAAGAGGCTCGGTAAAGAAAACTTTATAAGCTGTTTTCGATTAAATTATTTTTATATATGTAAGTCGTATTGGTGCGATATAATAAATTCGTGTGGACGTTTTAAGAACCTAACTAGGTTTTAAATACATTAAAAATTAAAAGGTTATAAATACATTTGTGTGTTTTCTAGCGGATATTTATGCAAAAAAAATTCAAAAAATCAATTTTTCATACAAAAACACGCTCTTTTCAGATTAATTAAATTTCATTTTTGAATATACCGCATAATATTATAGGGGGTGTTTTTATTGTTGGTAATATTTTTAGAATAGGGAATTTTTTTAAATATTATTTTCACATAGATGTGACGTCACGATTTCGATCGAGTGGGATATATTATACAGGTGTTTTTTATGCAAGAATGTTTATTTGTGATCACTCGAAATTTTTTTATAATGCAGATTACCGAAAGTCGGAGCTCTGGAAGAAGGAGAGCATCCTGGCTGGAAAATCTGAGACAGTGATTTGACCAGTCTGCTGTTCTGGGCCGCGGTGAAAAAGTATTAATATTTTATATCCAACATGATATTGAATGGATATGTCGCAAAAAGAAGATGAAAAATTCTCGGTGACTGAATTCAAAATATTTTTTTTTTTTTTTGATATTGCTGCTTTCGCTTTAATACCCCTCATTTATAGATATTTGTCGACTTAGAGGAAAGTTAAATTAATCCAATAACAACATTTTTGATGTTCGTCCGTCCATCCGTCCGTCCGTAACTACATTTCCATTACCTGATCTAATTCCGTTTTCAAAATTAGTATGATTTCAAAATTATTACTGATTAAAAAGCAATTCCGTTTTCAAAATTAGTATGTTTCAAAATAAAATAAAATTAATGATTATTTATTTAATAACTATTTTGATATCTTAACGTCATTTTAGTATGCTTTTAAATAATATACTATGAAATAGATTTTTTTATATTGAATTTTTTTTAATACATCATTTAATTTTTTAAAAATATTTAAATACTGTATCACATATTTGTGATTGGTATTAATCATTTATCAAAATATTATTCTCGTCCACATTTTCTTATATATGTATATAAGAAATAATCCTCTGTGTAACAATGTCCGTCACTATCTCTACCAGATGGCTGAAAAACGAGGTAAAAAAAACATGATTCTCAATTTAATAATGTCCATCACTAACGTTATCAAGTCGCTACGCTACTCTTGATAGCGCTGTTCTCATAGCCTTAACTGGCAGCCGAAATGTGTAATAAAAGTACGTAATTTATGACGGGTTATAGCTAGTAAATTGATCAAACACAATCATAGTATTTCTCGTTCATTTGTTGTCGTATTGTGTATACTCGCAACCTTCCCTCAGGAAGTAAACAGCGTTTAATCAAATATGATGATTTTAAGGCCTTACCCTGGGAATCACACAAATACATCAGTACATGGCCTACATTACTGCAAGCCGGCAATTCCGACCCTTATCGTCGTCTTTTGTAATAAATAAATCAAAAGTTTCCCACGAACGTTTGCAGATCCGAGTTATCCGCGCGCATCGCGCCCCCACACAATGATCGCCCGATATCGACATTTCAATGCGCCGTGTTCTTCTCTTGTTCCACTTCTCATTCGAGGCTTTGCAATAAAATCTCGCTACTTACAATATTCATATTTATTAATAAAAATCATACAAATTTAGAGGTTGTGTATGTTAAGGCAATCGTCTGGCAATGTGAGCAAAATCAGATTATACTCTTATATGTGGGATATAAAAGCAAAGGCAGCGATATAAAAAAATGAAAGCAGTCATCGAGGATCACTATTTAATAATGTACCGAATTCAAGATTTTAAAGGAAACAGAGCCTACACATTTACAGGCAACATGATTTTAGAAGGGATAGATACGTAAAATCTACAATTCAGTACATTTTTAATTGGTAATCCTTGGTGACTGCATTCAGAACATTTCTTATTTTATTTTGGGTATTGCTGTCTTTGCTTTTATACCCCACAATTCATCCAGAAAAATATACTTTTTAGTTGGGATTGGTGATTAAATTAAGTAAGTTGTACGTGCTCTACTTATTTCTCTTTATTCTATTCGAATTTATTAAATTAAAGATTATACTTGTTGAATACATATTAAATCAAAATTGTGATAATTTTGCAATAGTATGTTATTCTAATATTTAACTTACACCACTGAAATATATAATATTGTAATATATCTTACAATAAACTCTATTATATAAACACACCAAAAATGCGGAATAAAATGAAAAAAAATCAGAAAAAAAAATCAGTAATTCAAGAAGTTTTTTCAAGCAATTTTTAAACTATTAGGGAGACAAATACAAGATGTGTCATGCTGGATGTCGCACAAAAAAAATGTTCAGTTTACCAAAATATTACGTTGTGCAGACATCGATAATTTCCCGGTCAATGTTGACAAAACTGATTCTTTAGGTAGTACAAAATAAAGCCGACAGAAAGTTTATTTAAAACACATGAAATTTTTTTGACAAAAGATAAATGAACAAACGATACACATCAAAAAAGACAGGCTTTTCGCTTCCGATAATAAAATAAAATATTTGTTACAACAGGAACATTCAGAATGACAGTCGGCTAAATAAATTTCATCTCGCAGCATTTCCGACACAGTGGAAATATGTCCGTCTATTTATTTGTTGTACGTCACCAAGCGGATGTGCGAACAAGTCGTGGAGATAAAGTGAGGCTGTTTTTATCACTGCCCTGTTTCTGGTGATGATGGCTGGTAATACGGCCATCAGATAGCGAGATCCTCCGTACGTTTTTTATCTCCCATCTTTTGTTTTCCGACTCACCGGATGTACGGGGCAAAAGTTCCGCCATTTTTTTTGCCTTCGACGGAAGCTTTACGTCGAAAGGAAAGCATTCCGGAGAATTGATTGGGATTCTAACACTTACAGCACATTCTAAGGTGCTGGCTCCGAATAAATTTGTTGGGTCCGTACTTTTACTAGAACACAATATTATTTTCTTATTTATTTTCATAAAACGTAACGCTTACCAATCATGTGCTAAAGTATAACACAAATATGCACAATAAAAATAAAACCAATTAAATGTTTTTTGGAGATTATGATGGACAATGACTCAGTATATACAAAATTATAAAGAACACTATAAATGATTCGTTGATATCAATAGAGTATAATATACCAGTACCTAAAGTATATATTACAAAATAAATGTTATAATTTTATATTTTCTTCAGGTAGGTACAAGCACAATTTGTACGTTGTATAAAAGTGGGTCAAGTATACAATTTAAAAGTACTGAATGAAAAAACATCGATTCTAAAAGTGTAGCACTCGTTTTCGCAGAATCTGAATTATGTTACATAAAAATGTTCTAGGTTTTTACGTTATTCTATATGTAATATTATTTAACAAAGACCACTATTGAGATAAGTGACCCATACTCGTTTCGGAAAGCTTTAGTTAATTATATTTTTAACAACTTGTTTTTGTGTGTACCTGACTTATGAAATTATTTTCAACTATCTTTTATTGCCTGTTTTTTTTTATAATTTCTATTTTTAAAAAACTGTTTCAATTTTAATGTTTTTGATTTCTTAATTAGGGGTTTGATATAATTGTTGCTTGTATAAACTTTTTGTGGCAGAACTAATTCTCTTGTTATTTCTCCGTAGAATGTTTATAGTCAATACTCTCTCTGTTCTCTTATTGTTAGACTCAACGGTCGAGTTGAATAATAGCTTTGATGCGGGTAAATATTTACATTCGCTTTATATAGATATATATAGATATTAAATGTAAATGTGATAAAAAAAATAGATATTAAAAAAAATTAATTATATATATATTAAATATATATTAAATGATAACATTAAATATATTAAATGATAACATTTCTTCTTGAATTATAATTATACAAGCTTTAACCCGCCAAAAAAAACTTTTACATGTTTGGTCGGGTCCTAAAAATAAGTGTGAAAAATTTGAGTAAGATCTGTCGAACGATGTAGATTTGTATAGATAACAGATAGACAGACACAGTAGCGTTAGTGGCGAAAATTGTTACATAGAGAATTATGTATGATTATTACATGCAATATGGTAATGGATGCACTTATTCATTTTAATTTTCATTTATTTGAAATGTTAAATAAATACATATGTATATTTATAAATATCTCATTCAGGTAATTTTATTAAAAAGCAAGTCACCGTTTTCATTTTAATTAATATTAAGATCAGCTATCAGACTAATTTTGAAAACGGAATTATTCAATTATCATAAATTCTACCAAGTTACGGACGGACGGACGAACAGACAGACAATTAAATTATTATTATTGAATGTTACTTTTTTATGAACTAGTAGAATTTTGCATACAGTGAATAATTTATTGTGTTCATCCTTGCGCTTATATCGGGTCCAGTTATCTACTATAATTTTGGAAATATTAATTGTAACTGTGTTCTTTTACAATGTTTTTACAATGTAAGGCCATAAATACTCACCCCAATGGGTACCATAGTTGATCATCGCAAAGAAAGAAAAATGAAAATCCTAATTCAAAGAGACGTTTTATCCAGAATTTTCAGTTTGAATATAATATATAATTCATACATAGGCATGTTGTAATTTTCGAATTACGCTGGTGTGAAAAATCCGTCAGAAGCGTGATTTAATTATATAATGTATTAAATTTGAAATAATACAAATGTACGCATAAAGCATTTCAATACGATGTTATCTCGCCTTCCTGCAGATACACGCACAGATCCCGAAGAGCAGGTCTAGTGAATGAGTTAAATTTACGAAACACTTCAAGGAGCACATTCCACGTAAATAATTTCGAAGAATTAAATTGACGCCGACAGAGCCTGTTTCCGTGAGTGAAAGCTCCAAATCAGGATAAATAAATTTGTTCATTTTATAACATAAAATATCTTTTCTTTTATATCGTAAACATAAAATTGCCATCATCGTGCTCAACATATTTGCATCCAGTATAAAACAATAACCTAGAGAGGTTACTTTACTTTTAATTTGATTGTATTATTTTATTAAATTAATCCACATTTTATCCTTTTTTAAGGGTGTAATCTACATAACAAGTTGAAAATTTCTTTTTTTTTTCCATAGTTCTACTCTCAGAGGATATACTTGCTAAGTTAAGAGCAAAATTATAAATTCGAGAGTACATATAGTTTATTTTTCTTTATTTATAGGTTGGAAACTTCAGCTTCTGCCTCTAGTACCCTATAAAGATATAATTTTTTTAGGCAGATGTCAGTGTCTATATATAGTGATAGTCTGTACACGTGTTTATGAGTGTAAGTGTAAAAGAAATAGTAGATTTCTACGGAGAGATTTTAAAAGGACGGGTTTGGCGGTTAAGGCCGATTGTTAGATTGATGTCCTTATTAAAAGTAACAACTTTTGGCTTAGCAATAATAAAAAAAGCAATAATTATAATACTGTATTGATATAACAACAACTTTTATTAATTCTTAAAATTATAAAGCATCTCTTACTTATACTTTTAATATAAATAAAAGTTGTTGAATGTAAAATATTTAGTTTTTTCTTCTTCAAATATAGCAAATTTATTTTGTGGTGACATAATTATAATTTATATAAATTAACTTTGTAAACACCAATTATTCATTGAAAAAATTCAATAAATAAGTGAAAAAATTCTAACATGTTGATTTTTTTCAATAAATAATTGGTGTTTACAAAGTTAATTTATATAATTAATATAAATTAACTTTGTTTAAACCACTTATTTATTGAAAAAAATCAACATGTTTCAAAGCCAATGGCTTCTTCATCAGGAAAAAATTTTAATATAAATATTAAATTAAATTAAATCTAAATATTTTAATTTATATAAATTAAAATATTTAGATTGATAATGCTCTTATAAAGCAAAATGCGTCTCAGAAAATTAAAAAGATAGAACTAAAAAAACATTTGTTTTTATTTCCATTAAAATATTTTTCTAGGCGAACAACTTGATTTTAAAACTTCGTGAATATAATTATGAAAAATTTTGTCAGTAAAATGTTATCATTCAAATTATCTAAGCAGAATTTTCATTTTTCCGGTTTAATACGTTAAACTTTTGAGTACCGTAAATAACGAATGTTTTGCGAAAAAAATATTGTCTAAAATTCGCAGCTTTGATTCGAAGCCGTTCATGTAAATATTATAAACTCAAAACCGTGAGTTATCACTTCATATGTGCTCGGCAGAAGAGTTGAGACTCCCAACAACACCGATATATCTGGGATCATTAATTACAGCTATAATAAAGCCATCCAAGTGGTAATTTTGAGATGAAATTTAAACGATACTTGAGTTTAATGGAAAATTAATTACGGTAACTTTTCACAAAAGCGCTCATTGCCGAACTTCCCCTTTTGAGATTGTTAACGAGAAGGCATTACGAGGCCAAACAGAATGCCTCCGCGGGCTGCGCCAAATTTTCCCACATACACTTTTTCGCACAATACTAAAACGCTTGCATCAAAAACAAGCATCAAGACATTTATCACGCCATGTGTCACATGTTTCCATTACGTGAAAATTTAATAGAGAATCCAGTTTAACTGTAAAGTTGGACGAATGAAAAACGCGTCGTATGGTTGAGTTTTCAGCTTGGCGGTAAACAATGTTGTATTGAGCATAACAGGTAAAAATTTATGAGTTTTTTGAAAAGTATATTTATATATATTTTTAATGTTAATAGTGTTACTTTGTGGTTGACATAACTATTAATTTGCAAACTTTGTATAAACCACACTAATTGTTTCTAAACTCTACCATTAAACTACGTAAATAAAAACAGTTTCGATCTTCGTCAAGACGGACGTACAATAACTTACATAAATTTTATGTATTAGGTGGGGGTGTGGTTTTATTTTATTATGGGAAATACAGGGTATTTCATAGTTAGTATTAAAAAATTTACAGACGGATTTTTGCCTTGATAATGAGTCAAAAATATTCAATCAACCATGACCTAACCTGGAATTGATGAACATTACATTGTTCAAAGTCTGAAAAGTGTTGAAAATTGAAATATTCTAGTATAAATGTTAATAAATGTTAATAATTCGGAAGAATGTCGTATACGTATGAAAATAATATTGCTTTAAGAGCTCAAAAAAAAATCTCATTACCAACGGCGATATCTATACTGATTTATGGAAATGAATTTGAACCACAGATTGCGGTAGTAAAAAAATAACTCACGTATGAAATAAGGTGCGCAAATTCGGCAAACATAAAACTTCCAAAAAATTGATAGATGTGGTAGTCTATCATGTGTGGAATTAGTGAACTATACATTGCGTAATGTGATCACTTAAGCCAACCCTACGATATGTCGTTAGCCCTAAAACACCTCTCTCAAACAAACTCCCTAACACAAAAAGACTTCCATACCTAAATTCTCATACGAATGTATAGCTTCGTCTCTATGAGACATCTGTAATATATATTAATAAGATATCTTGACGTTTATTTTAAGAATACGCCCGCCTGTAGGACGAAGTGTTTCTCAGATCCTGCAATAAGATCTGAAACGTTGAGAAGAGATATCGGATACAGAGAAAAAAATTAATGAAGATAACGCTGTAAATAAAATAATCAATAAGCAATTATTAAAATAAGCAATATATCTTTCATTGATTAGTCAGTAAATAATATTAATACATAAGCGTGCAGTGCGAAAATTGAAGCATGATATTTACATAAATAGTAAGTATACATTTTGACAAAAAAATGAAAT
Organism: Agrypnia vestita; assembly: GCA_016648135.1. Lineage (NCBI taxonomy): Eukaryota > Metazoa > Arthropoda > Insecta > Trichoptera > Phryganeidae > Agrypnia > Agrypnia vestita. The sequence goes on along the minus strand of JADDOH010000756.1, from coordinate 14,244 downwards.
GAAATTATATATCTCATAATATTCCTATCACAATTATCTTAATATTGTTCAAATTTTTATAAATAACAATATTCTGTCACATTAATATTTTATTTCAATATTTTTTCTAAAATATATTTTTACCTTAAAGTTGTGCTTCAATATTATTTAGACATATTCTGCATTTAAAAATTCTAGTGCTGCAATAAATTCTGATGCATCTTTGAATGACATATTCAAAAATTTGCCTGACTATCTCGCCTAATGATAGGTTCAATCACAGACCACCAAAATATATAGACATGAATTAACGAAAATTTATAGGTACACAGTCTGGTTTTAATATGTTTGACTTGTTTAAAAAAATTAATACGAGCTCATAAGTTTTGAAACAACAATGAAAAGGTCTATCTAAATACTGTTAAAAAGTACAATATTTTAGTAAATAAGTTGCACCTTACTACGAAATTACGTGTTGACAGTATTTTTACGTTAAAATACATTTTGTTTACTACGAGATTTAATTATGCAAGAATAAATTCAAAATGTGTCTCAAATTTACTCCGCTATATTGCAATTCCCTAGCCTAAATAAGGGATTTAGTTCATCTCTATACAAATTTTATATTCTGTACATTTTTATTTTATTGTAAAAAAAGGTACACATTTTTACATCTAGTAATTAAACATAAATTAGCATAGCACTTAAACATTAAGATTCCCAAAATACTTATATATCAACATAAATAATCATAAATAGAAACACATTTTCACATCTGGCTTATTCACAAAGTAAAGAAGATATTTTAAAATACATGAAACAAATAACATGATAATACATAAAACTTACTTTTCACACATTTTGCACTTATACTACGAAAAGTAGTGACACTATTTACTCCTTTCACATTTGCTGGCAGTTCATTGAACAATTTAAAAACTTATAGTACCTACAAACTATTTTGTGTTCCTGCCAGTTTTGTTTATGGAAGCCTGAAACCCTCCCTAATTCTAGAAGGATAAGTGTGGACCTCAAAATTTTATTTCATTTTTACACATATATCCTAGAACTAATCTGTTTTTTATTTTATATATCAAAACTAGAATATTTTGTTGTATTTGTTACCTAATTGTCATAATGTTCAGGCGGTTAACCATATCGCGAATTCTTATATATTTGTTACATGTCTTTTGATTTTTTAAAATTTTTTTTCAGTTTCATTTCCCAAAAATAATATTGTTGAACAGTAATTAATATACGGAGTCACAATGGAATTATATTAGATTGTGGGTGAAATATTTGTAAATAATTTAAAAAAATACTTCTTATGCGATTAAAAAGTCCGAACTGTTTCGAAATCCGTTTTTGAAATGATTACGTGTTGTATTTATGCGCCAAGTGTCGTAATTTTAAATTTTCCGGATGAAATATGTATCTCCTCACACACGAACGAGCATGGCGTCCCAGTCACATGAAAAACGCGCAATTATCCGAAGTGCTGGCGATTATCCGCAATATCCCAAACGTTGCAAATAATGCACTAAAGCGGCGTTCATACAACTTTTCAATTAATTTCCCAAATAAATTTGTAAAGTTCGCCATTCACGTAGTGTCCGGCCATAACTTCGGCTGGGTTCGCTAATTGTGACACGTAGCCCCGACTACGGACGCAGAATTCATTACAACCGTAGACCCTCCGTGTCTCGGCGCTTCTACGGTCTTCGACCATTTTATGACCCGCCAGCGGACATTCGTATAATCGATTGGTCGTGGACGAATATAAAGTTTGGCGATTTAAATATTTTAAATATTTACAGTTTTTTATGTCTGGTAGTCGAATATATTCAATGAAATAATTAGATATCAAACAGTGAAACGAGATACCAAAAGGAATTAACGCACTGTCCGAATCCCTGGTAATATGTTACGTAGAACAACACCATCGAAGGATCGAGAACGGCCTGTAACAATCTACGATGATCTACCACCATCGGAAAACCAGTACAAACGTCTGGAAATGCCTAGTATAACCGAGAAACACCGAGAAACTTCTCCTAAACTCTAAAATAATGTATAAAGTACGAAAATGACACATTTTTACAAATAAACCGCGCGGATCTAGGCTGCCGCGGAGTTGTCGTGTTTGACAGTTTGTTACCGTGCGATGTAGGTCGCGAGCTGCCATACGACGCTCAATGTAGCCAGTCATGAGGCAATCGAAGTGATAAATAAGTACCTAATTGGCATTGATAATAAATGCGATAAATACTACGAGCGAGAATTGGATGGAATGTTCAAGTGAATGTTAAATACGTATTACCCAGCGATAATAATGTGTTCAGTTACTAGTGATATACTGTAAAATAGTGTAATTTAAAGAATAACGTTAAGTTTAATTTGTTTTAAGTGACTTTGTGCATTGAATAGTTAATACATCATTAATTAATAAGTCGCTAATTCATTTCCAGTGTTTTCATTCATTCCTCTCTTAGACGTGAAATGTGACAAAATATTAAATTAAAAAGAAAGAGATGAAGAAGTATCCGAGAAGATCTTTCATGAATTACATACGTGGCGATGATTTTCCAACCTTGTACCGTGTACTTATCGTCTGACCCAGCAATTTGTTTTCATTAACATATTAAAAATAGCGCTGTAAACATAGAAAAAAATAGTCGAGCTAAGAACACGGGCGACGCTACATCAGTCGGGACTATGCCTTAACATATGGTGGACTTGTGACGTGTAAATTCAGAGTTTCTTTTTTTATCTTTAACTTAACATATAACTTACTTATACATCTTCGCTTGGCCACGGAGTATATCTCCGGGAAGAAATAAACACAAACAATAATTCATTCTTTCATTCCAACGACCTACGAGCCTTCCCTAAACATAAGTGGAACTAACGGAATGGGTTTATGGTTTTTCGGGTCCAAATACTTTAACTCAAACACGCCGAGTTCAGTTAAAAATATCCGGTCTCGATGGATGGGAGTCTTTTATCATACTAGAATTTTCTAATACGAACCAATGAAATTCGTAAGTTATTGAATCCAGATGATTTATAAAAACAATTATGAAAGGATAAAAACAAACGAAAATTTTATGTATGTATTTCCAACAAATGTTGTCATTTTTACTATTGTAGTGTACGATATCCACCTCCCTGGCACGAGACTCACCTGAGGTGAGTCCTAGGCTGTCCTGCATATAGCATATATTAAGTTATTGTAGTCCAGCTGTGAGATGACATACGCACTAATCATTGACTTTGCTGCGTCCGAGGAAAAACATTTTCTTACAGACTTGATCTATTTTAAACTATAGAAGCCAGCTGATTATCTGATTTCTATGGATTAGATCTTTCTCTATGTTGATTTCCAGGAGCCTTAACTGTGACGAAGGTTTAATTATAATGAGGTATTACATGAAAATATACATAAAGGAATCTGATCTTATTCTTACTACATTATCTGAGTCTTAATTGGTAAAATACCGAAATCACATGGAGCTGAAGAACCTTTGTATCTCGGTACTTTTGAAAAATACCGGAGTAACAAAGGATTGTATTGTGCGCTACCAGATGGCAATAAACTTATAAAGACAACCTCGTTGCCAACACGAGATGAGCGGACATATTGCCTTATCAGGGGGGAGGTGGGGATAAACGCCGCAACCAGAGCGCCCGACAAGGTATTGCTTTCCAGCACGCAGCCGAGAAGAGAGGTCCTTCCATAGCGAGTTTGGGGATATACGGCAGGCAGCCCGGGATGTACGTTCGCGTCTAGGATCTTAAATTTCCTGAGTGTAAAATAACGCAGTTACATCTACAGCTAAAAAAATAAATACGTTTATATTAAAAATTGATCGCAAACGTATTGTGATTTCAATAAAATTTAATATAGACTTTGTTTCCTCCACCAGTTGAATTTACTGTAATTTTTTTCATACCTGCACTTTTTTCAACATTACAACAAATAAATACAGTGGTGTTCCAAATATATTTTTTACGAGTTTATTACAAGATAAATATTCATAAAATATTTTACAAAAATTGAATGTTAGTTAAAAATAATTCTAAACAAAAAAAGATGTTTTGATTTTCAGAAAACAATTCATGAAATATAAGTGAATTTGATGTTCTGATATAATTTAATATAAATGCCACAATTTCCAAATAAAAAGGAAAATTTGTGTTTGAAGATCTATCCAAACGACCCTCGCAGAAAAGATCTGCATTTGTATTAGAAGAGGTTCCAGTAGAGTGTCCCCAGTCAACTGATGGCCTGTAGAAGACAGCACAGGTGATGCTGAGATGGTACTCCAAGGCGGCGACAGATGGCGTCTCACTACATAAATCCTTCATTTTCAAAATGAGATTTTCAACGGTTTCCTAAGTAGGGGGGGGATTCGGTGAGTTATTGAAAATATAATACGCTCGATAGACTCAGTAATGGAGATAGATATATCGTTATATTGATGAAAAGATTTTCGGTTACAAATAATTTATAAAATAGAAACTTTCTTTCGTATCGAGGAAGGAATGAATGAATTATTCTATAACGTTGAGTGGAATACTTACAAATTCTGTTTATATTTAAAAAGAATTTTGTAAAGCTTGTGTTATCGGTAGGTACTTCAGAATTACTTGAAAATATATATTTTAATACGTAGCGTTTCATGTGAAATAAATTTCGAAAAAATAATAAATATTGGTAACTCCTGAAAATGTAATGGCATTGCGGGAAATACAAATAATCTTACTTTATTAGACTTGTTGAAGCTTTTCACGGGAAAGCTTCAACAATCAAAGAGCATTTTTGAGAAGATATATGAATATGGTCGAAGAAAAAGTAGTGCGTTAGGATAGAACCATGTGGCATTCAATCCTCTCTGCCTAACCCTTCAGTAAAATGGTGTGATGTTTAGTTAGTAGTTAGTTTCTTGACCAGAAAAACATAAAATTCGACTGTTTCCTAGAGCAAAGGTTATACTAAAAATGGCAGATGTTGAAGCTGTTAGAAGCGTGCTCGGTGCTCGTGCAAACTGACGAGTTTGCATAAGAAATTGTATAAATATTTGTTTTAGAACAGTACGGAACGACGCACCACCCTCTGCTTACTTCCACGGAGAAAAGGCATGATGTTAAGACTTTGTTAGTTATTATCTGTTTTATTAAGTTTATTACGTACCACATAAATTGTATTATCTAGACACACTCAGTTTTTTTTTGTTTTTTAGCATATTTTGAGAATTTTTATGTTTTTGTTAATTAAAAGCGTTATATATGTTAATGAAGAAACTGAACTTACCATAATAAAATGAGCTTATACCTTTATAACGATTGTTCAATGCTAGTTCAAATTTAAAAGGTTTGAATGGACAATTAAACCCACAAACTTCTATACCTATAAAACTCAATGTTCTCTTTACAAATCCACACCGTTTGTCCGATTCGATTCAAATTTTACATACTTATGCTTTAGGACCCGGCAAGTAACAAAGATAACATTTCCTCCCTATTCTCTTACCTCTTCCCCTCCCCCTGACATTTTTTCGATGCATATCTTTACCGTTTGAGCGATCGGACTCAAAATTTGGAAACTTATTCTTTAAGATCCGGTGGTTAAAATTGGTGACATTTCCCCCCTATTCTTTTACCCTTTCCCCTCCCCTGACATTCTTTCGATGCAAATCTATACTGTTCGAATCGAAACTTTGTTTACCCTTACAAATTTATTTTAAACTAAATCCTTAACCCGTGCAATGGGTATGAGCAGCTAGTTACTGATAAATTAGAACGAATCGAATGAATATAATTCCCAATTAATGTAAAGTCCAATAAAACTATTGTATGTAGTTACCTCTAAGCTCTAGAATATAACAAAGCTATAGAATTTCTAAATTTCCTATAACAAAAAGGACATTATTTTGCAATATTCACATACGTCGCTCTACTACAGAATCAAATAATTGTTTCGGGACTCGTAATTGCCAAAAGTATTGTACCCAGAACCGGTTCTAGAGCTTTGAATGGTTCTCAAGAGCCCTATTCATTTTTGGATTATTACTTGACCTTTGAGCCGACTCAAAGGCTTCCAAATATACAGATTTAGCAAGGGAGTAATGCTGAGGGTGTATGTTATAAACCAAGTGTTCTCTTTTGATCGATCTTTTTTTCCGCTTAGACATTAAAAAGTTAATATAATATTTTGAAAGTCGTTACATTATTTTACAAAAGGTATTTGCACGGTAGCGCGCATTTGAAAAATACTTACTTTCTAGGAGTAAAATATATTTTATACAGTTTGTAAATAACATACATTAGTGAAAACATATTATTCTTCACTACTTGCAGACTTTTATAACGTAATATTATGATTCAATTTGTGGTCATTTTGTTTTTATTAATAGAAAAAAAATGTTTGTATGAAACCACTTTTTATTGAATAATTAACATGGTTTAGGGCCAACGATAAGTTGTATCTTGATGACGGGATCATCGTCTCCATAAAAAAATGAAATAATTATGTAATCTCGTAATATGACTTATCAAAATTATTAGTATACAATTCAAATATATATATATATATATTATAACCCGACGTTGCCCGGGTAACAGATTAAGTTAAAAAATTGTGGCGAAAAGGTGCCATTGTTTTGTAAAACCTCTAAATAATAACAATGTTTCCATTTATTCCAGACAGGAGTTATATGGGATATCCCGGAGAGTAGGGTAATGATTTACATATGTTCATCAACGTTAATCAAAAACTTTCATTAAAAAAAAATGGTCCCGGTCGTAGGGTCCCAAAAAATAATCATGCGAAATTCGGGTCAGATGAGATGATATAGAGAGGGGGGATGACGCATAAGTTTTCCGCAGCGCTCTAATGATAAAATATGCAAAATTTGGGTTAGGTATTGAAATGCGACAAGCTGCGCGGTTGTGCATATGCCGTAAAGTAAAATAAAAATAAACCGAATTTCGTACGTTTTTTGGTTGGCTGCATTGCTCGCGCGGGGTTTCTTTTCCAGCCGTTCCCGGCGCCATTTTGGTTGTCATATTTTCGCAAATGCAAGATCAATATTGTCATACGCGGCAGCGGGCCCAAAGGTTTGCTCCAACTATCTTTTGGTAAATAACCATATGCCTCGAATATTAACACGATACTGCAATAATCTGTCTGTGGTCTAACTTTTGTATAGAACCCTTGGTAATAAGATATTTTACAGGGCCCGTAAAGCGTTCGCCCATCGAGGCGATGTCGGAGTCCTGCCCGAGACGGGTTTTGCGTTGTCATCGGACCTTCCCCGAGCATGACAGTAAATTACATATGGTGCAGTGATGGTCACCTAATCTGCTGTACTGACGGAAACGCACCCTTGGCCTTGTCATCTCGTAGGGCTGGCGAGGATGGCGTCCAGAGCCAAAATTGGTCATCGTCCGTTCGAGATCAGGTTATACCGCGCCATTGGACGTTCAAGTGGGTATCGTTTAGTAAAATGAATAATAATCTCTCCGGGTGCCAGTTGATGGAATGCCGAGACCAAAGTTCTTTTTTTTTACGTTTATTTAAAAAACCTATATTTACCTTTATTTAAACCTTTATTTAAAAGCATTTGTCGAGCTGTTTTTAGAGCTCATGGTGCAGCTATTAAGAATCATGACTTCTTTTCATTATTGGCTGAGGCCTTATGCCTCGCAAGCTGTATTTTGTACTAATTTTTCCTGCGATTATTGTACTAATTTTATATTAAAATTGTTCTCATTGTTTATTGTCTTGTTTATGTCGAATAACGGGATCATATACAAATATTCTCCTCTCTTTTAAATGCTGTACAATTTCACAATTTCACACTCACATACTCTCCTGGCGACTACTCGTTCCAAGTCCTAGATAAATAAGCCGCACAGTGATCGAGATGTGTCCTGTCCGGCTGGAGCTAGCTGGTGGTGCTCGGCAATTTCCTGTCGCATGGCGATCTATCCGACAGGGTCATAGCAATATGTCAAACAGTAAGGATTTGTGAAGAACATATATCATGGGATTGGGTGGGGTAAATATTCACTACGCTATCTGCCGAGTCCTCAATAATAAGTAAAAAAAAATTGACTCAGATATGTTAAACGCTAAAAATTTGTATTGAAAAAATATCACGGAAGGGGGTGGGGAAGAGTGGGGTGAGAAAATGTTGCCAATGTTACTCGCTGGGTCCTAAAGAATACGAATGCAACGTTCGGGTCAGATCAGTCAAACGGTATAGTTTTGTACAGAAAATATATCAGGAGAAGATGGTGGTGTAAAGGCGGAGGAGAGAAATGTCGCCTACGTTACTCACCGGGTCCTAAAAAATAAGTATAAAAATTCGGGTCACATCGGTTGTTTAATTTTAACTGTTCAAAAAATATTTTTAAAATACATAAAAATATCAGTAGACTACAAAATCGACAGAAAATAAACATAATCAAGTAATTGAGTAATTGCACATACATAAGTTAAGAATAATTTGAAAATACATAAAAACTAGTAAAACCCACGGAAATACACCAAATATTCGAGAGAGAACATAACGTATAAATTTGCAGCGCGACGCAATAATCGACTTTAAACAGCCAGTGAAAAACACTGACAGCGAAACGGGCGAGCGATGAAAAGAGTGGATAAAGTATTCCACATGTAGGTGATGAATTCTGAAATCGAATTTCCTCTTCAAGTTTGTGTCCAGTGACTTTGTTTATAAACAAAAACTTAATTGAATTTAAGTATGTCATTTAGTATTGATTGATTCAGTTTATGTTATGGTTAATATTATACTACTCCGCAGTCATTGCTATCCTTTGATTGGATTTACTCAACATCATATACTACCTTAGGAACGAAACTTAAGGTAGTATTAACTAGAGTTTAAATATCCCACTTAGAATTCTGTTACTAGCGGTTAACTTCGATTATTTTAACTTCATTTTAATGAGAAGACCTGCTGACTTTTCAGGAAAAGGGCACAGAAACTAAAATGACTCGTTAATAGCAAAAAGTAGCACAAAATAACTTTAAACTTAAAAGTTTTCCGAACGATGCATGGACCCGAGGAGAGGGTGGACTTTGTAATTTGCTACGTTAGCTCGAAAATACTTCATAAAAGAAGCACAAACTTTACACTTTCCGCACGACGCGATTCTAGTAAGGAGAAACAAAATAGGTTTTATTAATGCAGTGTTTCCGAGTGGTCCTGCGGGCGGCGCGGCCGTACTCGCCATTAGAGGCCTGGCGCGAAGGCTTCGTAGGTAACCGACAGCCTTAATAAAAAAAGCAAACCCATTGCTTATTTTTATCACACTCATATTTCATCGACCTAAGAACAATTTAATAACGACAGTTTTAGCGCAATTTACAATTTATTATTATGTTTACATAATGTTATTAAAAATGGTATCGAAAAAAGGAAGCAGTTGAGGGAATAAACAGCTCAAGGTCAAAACGATAGTATTTCATTTATTTAATTTTTATTCACGCAGTGTATAACATGCGGACATGTTTGTATGTGTATAAAAATGGTATTGAAAAAGAAACCAGTTGAAGGAATAAACAGCTCAAGGTCAAAACGATAGTACTTCATTTATTTTATTTTTATTCACGCAGTGTATAACATGCGGACCCGTATGTATGTGTGTATGTATATGAGCGGTGAACGGTCGCGAAGACGGCACAGGAGGACGCGTGCTATTCGAGATTGAGAAACTGGCTGACTGTCAATTTGACATTTCTTGAACAAGCATTCTCAAGAATCTATAACATTATTGAAAATTTTCACTCACAAGTCCACATCGTTATGAAAACCTCGTTTGTTTGTTATTTTATTAACTGATTGAATAATTGAGTTACTGTTATTTTAGAATAATATATATTTTTTTAAATATATGAAACCTGATGAATCAATTGCAATTTGAAACCTTTGATAAAAATATGTGATCTTCTTCTTTTTGTGCTTCGTCAGGTCTCCACGACGTTGGCGAATACATGTGAGAAAACCTCTCTGTACTACGCTGCCCGGAACAAATCCTACACCTGTTTTATTCCGTTCCACTCTCTAATGTTGCGCAGCCAAGATAATTGACTTCTACCAACTCCCCGACTTCCTTCTATTTTGCCTTCGAGTAGTAGTAAAAATATAATACAAAATGTAAAAGAATCTTTGACAAAAAGTGATAAATTTAGCTCTTATTGCCTTAAGATTAATTAAATTCTGTCTAATAGGCCAAAAATATGTTTAAATCTTGACACCTAATAAATTTTGCCTATTAATAAAACATTTGGATATCAGGAAAATTAAATACGATGGTCAATTTGTATCTGGATTTAAATATTATAAATTAATAGACGATTGCGACGGATTGCAGTTATCCGATCTTGCCGCGCCTCCTACAAAGCATTGCTCATTGCTTCGGTCTGTTTGCAACAACTTTAAATTGCGAGATGCGATAGAACCTGCGCGATGTTTACATTATAACAAACTGGCATAAATCAACGTTCTCTATACTTTCTGATCTCACTGTGGCGCGACAGTGGCTCCCAAAAATCTAAGAAATACGATTAAATTTTTAAGCATAAAAATATTTTTTTATTTGTAATTTATTTTTCAAATAATATACATTCTATATAGCGGTAAACTGTAAATTAAGTATAAAAATATACAACACGTATCACCGTATAAAATAATAGATAAATAGAGAGTCTATCGACATTTGTACAAAACTCAATCAAGACAATATAACGTTTAGAAATACTATATTATTTAAAATGAAATTAATTCAATGAGTACATATATGTGATCATCTATTCATATTGTAGAATTTTTAACTAGTTCATTTATTTATTTATTTAACGCCCATATGGGCTTTAACAAAATATACAATGAAAAAATCACATAAGACAAATATGTAGACCCTTCATTGAAATAATATTTACTTGCTTCTTTTTTATTGCTTTAGAGAGTTTGAAATATACACAAGGAGCAATTTAAAATGCTTACCTATATTCATTTTGGATTTTTGAATATCCTAGATCAGTGACAATGAGGACCGAGTGAGAATTGAACATTTTTGAAAATAAAATTTTGAAGCGTTTCTTTAGACCGGTTCTAGACATTAGACTTTGGCGCAGAAGCTACAAAAATGAACTCTTTACTTTGTTTCAGAAGCTATGCGTCACAAAATTTAAAAAAATGGGACGAATTCAGAAGCTGGATCATATTGAAAGATTGATTGAACAAGTAGCACCGAAATCCCTGCTGAATTCATGAGCAATAAGCCGAAGAGGCTTAGGAAGGCCAAAACTATGATCGACAATGTTCTCAGATCACATATCTGCCTTGCAGATCCGGAACTGGAGAGAGTTGGCAGAAGACCAAGAAGTCAAGACCCACCAAGGGTTGTAGAGCAAACAGGGATGATGATGTTATGTGAAAATTTAAATAATAATTTGTGATAATTTATTAATTTTATAAAGAAAGCATTTTTTTTTAAATTTTAAGATATTTTTAATTTTTATGTTAATATTTTCGAAAACAATGAGATCCTAATTGGTTAAAAATAAAAGTCTTACTGCATACTAATATTGATGACGTACGGACTGGAGGTGACAAACTTTGAAAGAAAAATTTAGAAAATCTCAAATGCACGTAATGTCCATGGAGAGATTCATGCTTGGTATAAGCCTAAAAGATAGAATAAGAAATGATGAAGTGGCGCAGAACCAGAGTAGTGGATATCATTGATTATGTCGTGAAGTTAAAATAAAAATTCTCATGGTATGTTGCAAGGCAGGATACCGCAGGATGGACACCTTGGTTCAGAATTGGGAACCTTGGGAGAATAAGAATGACGTCGAAAGTCCTCAAAAGAGATAGGCCACGATACAGCAGCGGAGGAGAGGAATTGCTTCAAAAAACAAACGACCGAGTAAGATGAAAGGGAGCGGAAGTGGCCTATATCCAGCAATGGAGAGATAAAGGCTCAAAAAATGAAGAAAAATAGTTCTCATTATATTTCAACCATCAAAACGTTTTCAAAATTTATAACCAAAATTTCTTCTTTCATTAAATTTTAATAGATTAAGTGAAAAAAGAATATTTATTTTAAATAGTATCGAAATATTATTTAAAAAAATTGGCAGATAGTTCGTGGTGCAACATCATAATTTAAAATATGTTTTTTTTACTTAGTAATACACTCACACAGTATGAGTTATTTAATTATTACTATAATTTCGAGAGGAGCAGTCCCTCTCATCATATATATATGATACCTAACTTAAATATAAAATTTATCAATCTAATCGGGTAGGGGCGTAGGGTGGGGAGGGGTAGTTTTTCCGCTAAAAGCTCTAGGATTGGTGAAGTGGACGGAAATGTGATTTTATGTGAGTTGGTCTTGTGGTTAGGACACTGGCCTCGTGATCCAAAGGTTGCGGGTTCGATCCTCACTCCAGACTAGCAAGTTAGTCCTATTTTCATAGTACAAGCGCTTAGCTTAGTTTGAAAATAGTAAGAATATTGATGTGACACGTATTTCCGTGTTCACATCTCTATTTTTTTTAAAATAAAAAAAAAAAAAAAAAAAATTATTAATGTGTTTCTAGAATTATTTTTTTTTACGATTTTAATGGCTTCCAAACCATTCATTATCCATCCTCTGTGAGGAACCGAGTGAAGTTGTTTCAACTTGTGTAGTTGTAATAAAACATATCGTACCGAAATGTTTGAGTCTCCCTGACGATCGGTATTTGCTCTCCGACACGGCCACGGATGGAAGTTTTCTGCCGAGATCAGCGGAGCGCATCTGCGCTGGAACTTCAGCGATCGATTCCCGGATAAAACTAGTTGAAAACCATCGTCATAAATCTTCGTTTCTTTTCATTCAATATTCAAATATTAGCGCCCATTTGCCGGGGAGGTTCTCCGGACAGTTATTTATGGTCCCTTAAAGTGAGACCTTACGGATCGCCGAAAGGGGTAGCTACCTAATCGAATTGTTTTTCGCAATTCTTAATGGTTGTCATTCGGAGATTTACCGGAATTCTTCTCGCAACGTTTATCTTAAAAGAGAAAAATTTTATTCTAAAGTTTTATGCGCTTAAATTTATTTATTGTAATTGCTACAACAGTTAACTAGGACATTATTTTCAACATTGTTGTGAATACGGAGTGCGTATCGCATAATTCTAAATATAATAATTTTTTGTCTATCTGTTTATCCGTCTATCTATCGGTCCTCAATGTCCGAAACTTGTTGGAAATGATACTTTAGATAATAACCATAGATAAAAAAAAGCAAAAATTATTTTACATTGTTACACTTTGCTCATATCATTAATAGTCATCAGTAAAATGTTCATAATTGATATATTTTACTATTTTTTAATGATAGGTATTTATCTTTATTATAAGTATGCTTTCAACTTTCTCAAAGATAAATAGATAAATTAGATTGTAACATACAATCAGCGGGCGGCTCAGACAACACGCAAGGGTCGTCGCACCAAATTACGGTCTTGATATTTTTATATTATTATTTTATTATATTTAGTTTAAGGTTTAAGTGAGTTAAGTAAAAAAAATGGTTATATTTTCAAAAATTTCCAGATTTAAAATCCCACAATTATAACGTCCCGTGATTTTTCAGGGGTGTACAGTAAGTATTTTTACTATTTTAAATATAAGTTGAATGATTGTGCTACTATACTGTAGCAAAAAAAACCTAGGCTTCCGCTTGTTTTAGTAGAAGTGCCAGTTTGTAGTACAAAATCACATTATTGTATTGGAAACCTTACCAGGAATTGAACCTGGGACTCCTTGTATGAGAACCCGGTGAATAGATCACTATAAGGGCCGCCGATATATTTTATCAGTGTTTCTTTGTCAGACTAATATGGTTTATAAACAAACATCATCATCCATTAGTGTATATTATAGATATCTCACAGAGACGAAACTGTATTAATTATGGGAAAGTAGGTATAGAAGTCATTTGGGTGTAACAGGACTTATGACCTGTCTTTTTATGGTTGGCTTAAGTGATCACTTTACACAATTGTAACATTCGCCATTTCCACCCATGATAGAATATACCATGCTTATTCATTTTTTGGAAGTTGTATATATGTTCAAATTGCGTGAAAAGCTTTCATATATGAGTTGTAAGCGCCTTTTCCATGCGGCCTGTACAAAGCCATTTTAATTCCCCTAAATCCCCACAGATGTC